>BPLQ01009379.1:43732-81738 GCA_021605075.1 Caerostris darwini
TATTGGAAACATAAAAATTCTATAAACATGCTCATTACAATTTAACTAAATCCTTTGAGATTTTTTCTTTGTTATTACGAGAGTAAGTATTAACTTCAAAATCAACGAGAAATATGTATGGCGGTTTTATTAGTTATCTCGAAAGCATTGCCATTTTTAAACTTGCAATTATTTCGAAAGGAATTTTTCAGATTAGAATCTCTGAATTCATTAAAAAAAAAAAACTAATCTAAATCTATATTAAAAATTCTAAATATCCGTCACTTTTATTCTGTGATTCTTTGGCTACAAGGACAGTTCGCTTTTATGCGGAGAAATGCTTGCAACATCTGGCAACATTCTGTTTATCGTCCGCTCCAAGAACCTTTTCGAACGTTGCCTTCGTTCTTTTGTTGCCATCCCCCGTGACTTTCTCGACAAGGGGAATCATTTTCATAATCCATATCCTTCTTCCCATACAATGAATCGCATATTTATAGATTTTCCTTAGTTGAGCAAGATAATCCACAGTGAACAAGCTGTTGCTGACGAGTTTTAACGAAGAAGGCATTATTCTCCCTGGCTTTTTTTTTTCAGTTGGCTAAAGCCCAAGTTTCCTGCATTTGACAAAGCAATCTCATTTGCAAATGTTTTCAGAAAAACTTTAAATAATCCGACATATTTTAAGGATTTTTTCTGAGTGTGTTCTATTTTTCCTTTTAGAACGGAGCACTTATGGCAGTTTTCTCAAGAGGTTCAATATGTTAAGGATTTTAAAAATTAAATGGCGGCAGTTTGTTTAGACTTGTGGATGTTTTATTTCTGACTTGATAACATGATGAGCATTTTGATTCTATTTTAGATGCGTGTTTTTCGTCAGGATTATTCTGTTTTGGAATAGGATAGCATTAACTAAATTTTATCGATAAGTAATTTTATGCTAGTTGTTTAAGTCTGTTGTTGATTTTGTTTTTTATCACAGCAATGTGTAAACGAACACTGTTAGGTGTGACATTTTAGGGAAAGGATTTTTTCTTTCTTCCTCGCTTTCTATAGAGAAATGAAAGGTCTTTCTAACCTATGCATTTATCGTACTTGTTCTTCGGAAAAGTCTGGAAAACTTTCCATTTAGTTTCCATTGTCAATGGGGAAACTAATATGGCAGCAGTTTGTTTAGACTTGAACATGTTTTATTTCTGACTTGATAGAATGCTGAACATTTTGATTTTATTTCAGAAGCATGTTTTTCGTCAAGACTACCCTATTTTGTTATTTATATTGATGTAAGTAATTTTGTGCTGGGCGTATAAGTCTGTTGTTGATTGTGATTTTTACTACAGCAATTGGTAATGAGAGCTGTTAGGTGTGACATTTTAGGGGAAGGTTTTTTTTTTCTTCATCTCTTTCCCGAGGACAATGAAAGGTATTTCTAACCTATAAATTTATTGTACTTGTACTCGGAAAAGACGTGGAACTTTCGTTTTAGATTCCATTGTTGATATTCCAGCAGCACCTAATATTCGGAAATCCAATGCGATATTCATGAGGCTGTGGCAGGTCCCTTGTCTAATATAAACTAATGCAAGAACAAGATATTATTTATATTTTGGAATATTTTGTTCGAATATATTTCTGCATGTTTTTCGTCAAGACTATCCTATTTTGTTATTTATATTAAAATTTTATCAATAAGTAATTTGGTGCTAGATGTATTAAGTATGTTCTTGATTTTCGTTTTTACCACAAGAATTTGTAACGAGCACTGTTAGGTGTGACAATTTAGGGAAATGATTTCCCTTTCTTCCTCTCTTTCTGATGAGCAATGAAAGGTTTTTCAAAACTATGAATTTATCGTACTTGTTCTTTCGAAGAGACAGAAAAACTTTCGATTTAGTTTCCTTTATTGATATTCCAACAGAGCCTAATATTCGAAAATCCAAGTGATATTCACGAGGCTGTTCCAGATCCCATATCTAACATTAGAGAGTTTTTGCGAAACGTTTTTTTTATCGTCCGATATTTTTCTTTCTAGCGCGCATGCTCATAGGAATAGCTCAGTAGTGCAGTATTACAGATACGCATGCGCAATAGGTACAATGTTTCCGATGAGCATGCGCGCTAGGAAGAAAAAAATATCGGACGATAAAAAAAACGTTATTCAAAAACTCTCTATTAACTAATGCAAGATCAAGATATTACTTATATTTTGGGATATTATTGTCCGAATAACAAATAACAACAATTAATTTTTTAATATGATGATTAAAAAAATATGCCTATAATTCAACAATTATCAATTAATTAGTTGATGGGATAGTACAAAAAAATAAGCTTTACATTTAAATATATTTATCTTATATGCAAAATGTTATAAAGAGAAAGAGAAAATAAAAACCCAAGGATAAAGCGTAATAATATTGATAATATTCATCGATATTACCATTATACCATTTACCATCGATATTACCATTTACCATCGATATTACAAGTTACCATCGATATTACATTCATCCCTTCTATTTAGCAAGATTTGGCACAAGTTTTAGGGTTCACGCTTTTTCCTAATTTTAAATTAATGGTTTTCATTTAATACAACAAAATATCATGAATTTGGCTTTGGGATTTAATTTTTGATATAGTGGTTTAGAAAAATTAAATCCATACTATCACAATAAATTTATTAAATAGTTCTATGAAATATTCCTTATTCCATGCTCAAAATTGTCTTTGATTTTTGTTCATGGTAAGTAAAGTCATTAGTCATAGAATTTTATTTTCAAAACATTGCGGATTGTTTATTAAATGTCCTAAACTGAAGCTTAACTTTATTTTCCGAAATTGATGTACACATTTTATTTAGTATTTTATCCAAAAATAACTCATTATAATGAAAGACAAGAATTCATCCATATTTAAAAATTTATTCGAAGTCTTCATGTGAAATTTGGAAATTAGTTTTACAAGGAAAACTTTCAACAACTTACAGATGAGTTGACTTAAAATTTCATAGAAAATCTACACAAAATATATTAAAGTAAATTTCAGAGAATCATGTAAATAAAATATGGTGTAATTTAATTTTCAAACACAAATATTTTTAAAAGATTATATTGACATATGATTTACACAAAAATATTTTTTTTCAGTATTATAAAAAAAATAAAATATAGTTTTATTCAAAAATATTTGTCGAAAAAGTATTTTTAGACAATTTTGATGATACATTTATGACTCAAATTTGAGAAAATGTTCTCAAAATTCAAGATTGATAACATTTCATTCTTAGCAAACTTTATATCTCAGAGATTCTCTAATTAAGGAAGTCTGAAACCATTGTTAAAAATACAAATAGCTGAAAAGATAAATGGTTTATAACCAGGTATAATATAAGGGTATAAATTGTGGCATTATAGCAGGGTTAAACTGTAAGAAAACTATGAAAGAATATTCAGATAAACAAAACTTTTTGAATTTAAAAATTATTAATAAATCTCTTTGACTGATAAAAATGTTAGCATATTTTTACCTTTTTCTCTATTCAACTTCTGATAAACTACAAATTAAACTCGAATATTGCTTAATAAGAAGTATATTTTAGATGAAATGAAAATTGTTGGTATTTAAAGATTTAATTTTTTTTTGCAATTAGGATTAACAATATGTATTGTAATTTATTGTTTTATTTCAATGTAATTAACTGATAAAATTCTGAACATTTATCATGATATAACCTTCATCATCATTAATAATATTCTGAATAATTTAATTTGGAGTTAAAAATATTTAATGATAAGTAAAACCTTAAGGCGGTGACAAATATTTTCTGCATGCAAATAACAATTTTAACATTATGAAAAAAACTCAAACTAGTTTAGAGTAGTTTCACTATTGTCTTACAACATCAGCAAATTATTCAAATATGAATGTTAAAAAAAAAATACTTACATAAAGATATATCTTTAAAATTTTTATCTTTGTAAAGCAAACATTCTCAATATTCACATTATGACTGTATTATACATTGATAATGTGATCGAAATCAAATAAAATTCCATATTCAAATCTGGACTCCAGTTAACGAAGTAAATCAAAATTATAAATCAGTGATTACTTTAGTGCTAATTGGCCATAGTCGAATTCCAAGTCAAATAAGTCACAAATGTTTATCGATTACACTGTCAAAGTCAAATCTTTAAGTCTAAAATTCATAAAGAGCTGAAAGGCTCAAAGTATAAAGATGAGAAATAACTTAAGAATTTTGTTAGTAAACACAAGCAAAAGCTGAAATAATTTCTAGCTTTTACTTGGGATTAAACTTTAAAATGTCTTTTACAACAGAAGGCATTTACATATAATTTAAGTAAGCTTTTCTGAGCTCCACATAAAAAATAAATTCCAAATGCTAAACAAACAGCATTTTTTAAAGGCGCCATGTTAACATTTTATTCAGCGTCTTACAAGAAGCAATTCATCACCTAAAACACCAAAAAGCATACTGTAAATCAACAACAAGGGATCCAAAAGGCGATTAAACGAAACAAAGATTTTCATTTTTTTTGTTGTCCTGGAGTAGAAAGAGTTTTTTTTTTGTTCTTTGTGACTTTTTGGTGTCTTTTGTTATCATTTTCAGTGACTAGTTGATCCTCTATATATCTTCCATTTGCACTCCAAGTAGAATTTGCTACTTGTGTCTAACCTTTGATATATTTAACCTTCCGTTAACTGCAAACTTTAATGGTTGAAATTGAATCTTACAAATATTTTTCATTGTTTGTCCATATTTTTTTAATTACAAAATTACACAAAAAAGTCTTTTTGATATAAAACTGCATGAATATGTGGTACAAAATGAAAATATTTTCTTTTAAATAATTTTTTTAAAGTATTTAATTGAACAAAGAATACTGTAGAGTCCTCGAATACAGAAATTTACAGCTTATAATTCACCATGGAGAATAATGTCTTCACGCTTATTCATTGACACACTATATACTAATCAAGTTTTTATACCCATATCGTGAGCTAATAGAATAGTTTTAAGTTTTAAAGAGCATTTTTGATGTCCAACTATATAAAAATTGTGTTAAATATTCAAGTTAATCTAAATCAGAAAAAATACATACATTTAATTGGCCAATACAATGAGACGATATTTTACCAATGATTTGTAATATTCATATTTACAAGTTTTGCAAATGAAAATTCTAAACCGATGACATTTTGGATTGGTTTGGTTTGTCGCTATACGGCCATCTTGTGCACACTTTGGGCTACTTAGACCGGGACCTATAGTTTAAAAGGGATTCCGAACCACTAACAAACATCCATATCAATATCAGGATTCGAGCCTGAAGCCTGAGGGACCAATGGTCTTAGGACTAGCCAATTGGTCATCAGGCCACTATAAAACTTCCAGAAAAAAACTTCTAGAATTAATAATGGATATATAATCAAGTATGGATTTTTATATCATGCCACTGTACTCCAATAAGCGTAATAGCAAAATATATATCTCAAAACGTCTACATGCAGTATTGGTTTCTGTAGCATTAGATAATCTAAAATCATCTATCAGAGAATCAAAAGACAGATAAACTGTCAAGTCTATATAATAAATAAGTTAATTATTTATAAAAAATTCATTTATAACAAATATTATTTGTTAGAAAATAAACTTATGTAAAAAAATAGTTTTTGAAATATCATTAAAAGGAATTAATCCTCTGATTAATTTTCACTAATAGTTTATGTTGAAATGTAAGCAATGCTTTTGTCAATAAATTTTTCTATGTACATCAGCAATAAAAAATGTTGCATCAAAAGAGTTGTAAGCAGAAGTCTGGGATGTTTTATTAAAATTGTGTTGAACATTATTATATCTTGAATCAAATCATTATTTTATACTTTTATTCATCACAAAGTTCTAATTAAGCTCACTCCAAATTCTAAAACACATTTTTATTAGAGAACTAATTAAATTATTCAAGGCATAATTAAATTTAATCAAGATTGTTTTTAATTATTATGATATTTGTTGGAAACGAAAAATATGTACTTAATAATTAATATTTAATTTTGCTTTTTTTAGCAAACATATTAGTTTATTATTTAGCACATATAATATTCCTAGTATTTTATATTTATTTTAACAATGAGTTCGAAAAACAAACATAACACCACATAAAATAATTTTTTTTTGAAAATAATTAATAATATCAAGTTAAGTAAAACAAACATACACTGCAAAGAGTAAATTAAATTTTTCTAGATGATATTTTATTCGGAAAAGAAAAATAAATTTACTATTTATACAGCTTAGAATTAATCTTGCATTGTCATATTAAAACTCCTTCTCATGAATTGTAGCATCTTTAAAATTAATTAATTGGTATTAATTGAGAAACACTGAAGCGGAATAATTCTTATTTCAAGAAAATAGATGGGAATCTCTGTACTTCTGCAACAGATATCTCTGATTAGATATAAGAATTTAAATTAATTAAAAGACAATAGACAAGTAAATTGAGCAAACAGAATAAGATCACAAATTGAACGAATCTTTCCAAAACAAGTGTTTTATGGCTCAATCTTTCTTCGTAATCGTCCTCTTAATTAAGAAATGCCTTAAATGTAATTAAAAGTTTGTTTAGTGATTAATATAAACAGTGTTTAGAGAGGAATTAAGACTATTTCGAACATAATGCGAATATGAAAGCTTTAACTGGTAAATTCGAGATTGAGATCTTTTCATGGTAGAGCTGAGTTTCATTTTAATTCTTCGCAATATAGAAATGTGTTTTTATAACATAAAAAAGCAGCCAAGAAAATTTTTTGAGAGAAATTCAAGACTAGCAGTTAGTATATTGGTTAAAATGTAAATACTTCCCTTAGATCTCACGAGGAAAGATAATATAATTAAATATCTTTATTAATCCCAGTAAATGTGTTTCTAGATATTGTACAGGAAGACATGGATACGATTCTTTCATTGGTCTATTGTGTTATTCTTTTTTTTAACAGTGAAATTGCTTTTTATTTACGACCAGACTTTTTATTTGTAATTTTTCGCTTTTCTACTATTGCAGAAGGCATTAATTTCCTTAAGAACATGCTAAGTGGAAAGATTGTTTTTTATAAATATTCTGCCATTAATGAAGTTATCAACAGTTTAGCGGATTCAATACTGTTTTTGTTTGGTTAATCGGTCTACGGTTATTTTTTCTTTAGGCTAATTAGACTAGGACCTGCAGTTTAGCGTGGATTCCGAACCACTAACAAATATACATGCTAATACCAAGATTAGAACTAGAAGTTTGTGGCATCAAAAGTCAGAGCACTAGTTAATTGGATATCAGGCCTCATACTGTTTCTAAAGAAAGTTCCTTTGCATTCTTTCCGTTCATTGGTGGCCTTGTCTTTGTTTCATAAATGACACAAATAGTTCATCGACAGTTTTGAACGGAAGGCAATAAGATACAAAATGATTTACAGGAGTATAAATGTCCTATATTCACTTGAAAAATAAAAAATAATAATTCCATTACACAGTTTAACTGTCCATGCGAGATTCTTACATACTGTATAACAATTTCCATGGATTTAGATTATAGCTAAAAAGCTGAGAGTGTAATAGATATCTTATGCAGATTCAAGAACTTGAGTTTCCACTAGGTTTGTTTGGCTTAGTTTGTCGCTCTACGATCATTTTTGAACACTTTAGGCTAATTAGACCAGGACCAACAGTTTAATGAGGATTCTGAAACATTAACAAACATTCAGGCCACAGGCTAGGATTTCAATCTAAAGTACCAAAGGATAGAGCGCTAACCAACTAGCCATCAGGCCTTATACTGTTCGGAAAGTAAATTCTTTTGCATTCTTCTCGTTTATTGGTGGACTTGTCCTTTGGTTCATAAATGGCACGAATCGTTCATCGGCAGCGTTGAAAGGAAGGTACTACGTTCCAAAAGGACTTCTAGAAGGGCAAATACCCTATATTTGCGTGTTGAACGGGAAAAAAATAAAAAAAAAAAATCTCGGGAACTACTTATTAACTGTCAATGTGATATTCTTACTTCTGGTATCACAATTTCCATCGACTTGTTATAGCTAAAAAGCTGAGAGTGTAATAGATATTTACGCAGATTCAAGGACTTGAGTTTCCACTAGATTTGTTCGCCTTAATTTGTCGCTCTTATATCATTTTTTGCACACTTTAGTATAATTAGACCGGTACCTACAGCTTAACGCTGATTCCGGACCACTAACCAACATCCATGAATTCCAGAATTCGAACATGAAATACCAAAGACCAGAGCGTTAGCCAATTGACCATCAGGACACTGAGTTTACCCTAGATATGTGCATTAGCAAAAGGAGAGTTTGGTAGTGGATTGAAAAAAATCGAACTCATATGAAACAACTGAAATTCATCAAACCATTGATGTACTAGTTAAGTCAAAATTAATTTGAATATTAGAACCCTAAATACATGAGAAAATACAGTATATTTAAAAAGTATCTATAAAAAGAGAAGTGCAAAAGTATTGTTCTCTGCAATTTATTATGCAAACATTCTGAGGTTAGTAATCTACATTAAGAAAAAGTGGAAGTTTCTGATCTGGAAAAGTCTTGAGTAGAACAATCAACCAAATCAGATTCTTATAAGAAAAATCACGATGGATTTGTGAATCATGCATATTGTGATTAATCCTTTTATACGTTTCTTTTATTATTTTTATTACTGAAAACTAATAAGAATTTAATGAACTCGTTTCCATAAACATTATTTTCAATACGTTATATCACTTTGCAAGACAATTGAGTCAACTTGTTGGAGAACACATAAGGAACTCCCTGAACTGTTAGCAGAATCAATATTGCTGCTACAAAAGCGATTCGTCGTAGTTTCATTTTTTCTCTCAGAATTTAACCCTCATATAAAAATGACAGATACGCCGAAAAAGAGATTATCTTTGAAAAGAGAGAGGAAAAAAAAAAAGAGTTAAATCCCCAGTTCTAAAGGGGAAAAAATAGGGACGTTGAAATAATACCGTTGAAATCGATTTAAGGGTTAATAGAATAGTAGTAACAGAATCCGAGGTACGTTAAAGGAAATGTCACAAACTGTCACGTGACAGGCAGTGCAGGGGGGAGGGGGTGGAAGGGGACGAGAAAATAACGATCCTTTGACAAGCTGGGAGGCAAATGGATGGCTCTGTCTTATCTAACTCAAAATTAAGTGGAAAAAGGGTTACGAGAGCTGACGGAGAAAGTTCTAGAAGATGCGACCGTCTGAAGAAGCCAGCCAGTGGAAAGAAGATTCCTCTTAAACAGAATTGCACCTTGATAGATTTGCTTCTTAATGAGGCACGACAACAGAGACGGAAACGAAGAACATAAGTTTTTTTTTTATGTATAAAAAATTTGATATATTGAGAAAAAGTTTTGATAAATGGAACTTTTTTCAAAATGTTAGCCATATCGAATAACACAGGATGGATTAAAGCGATTTTTTGGAAATGCGCAACATTTAGGAATGATAACTTCAAAAATATTTTGGTGAATATCACTTAAACTTTTCTGTATTGTTCAACAACACAATTTATTTAACTATTATGAAATGATGTTATTATTAACAGTATGTTTTAAATTTAAACATTCCATTTGTGTTACATGTATAAAGTACACATTAACAGTCGTTATAAGTCCTCTAAAAACATACAGGGGAAAGATACTTTTTCCATTAGACATGGTACTTCATTAAGAATTTTCCACAAATGTTTGAACATTCTTCTTTCTGTCGACTCTATTTTTAAAAGAAATATCTTTCACGGCACAATCGAAAATGCAGAGTTAACAATAAACATAATTTAAACAACCGTAACCATATTGAGAAATTTCAGCAAAAATATGAAGTCGAACCACAAAAGAACATAATTAACCACTCGTAATAAAAGTGGGAAATTTCAGCAAAAATACGATGACGAATCACAGAAGAACATAACTTAAACAACCCTTAACCATATTGAGAAATTCCAGCAAAAATACGAAATCGAATAACAGAAGAACATAATTTAAATAGTAAATACACGACTTTTCTACATTCAGCAAATCTACGTCAATGGATTGCAGGAGTTTGTGCAACTGCTACTCCAATGACGCTAGCAAATACATAGTAAAAGAGAAATAATTTTGATTGGGCATTTATTCCACCATCGTAAATGCCCTGGGGAAAACATAATTAAAACTTTGTCAACTATTCAACAACCAACAAATTTGTCAACCATTAAAACTTTGTCAACTGATCTATTTTCTGCTGATAAAACTTTTGCAGGAATTACACGTGATGCTACATAAAAGTTTCTTACTGAGTTAACAGATTTTTCAGACCTTAAGCAAATGTTTTCGACTTGGTTTGTCCTCCACGGAAAAGTTCTGCACAGTTTAGGCTAATTAGACCGGGATTTTTTAGGCTAATTTGACCGAGACTTATAGTTTAACGTGGATTACGAATCACTAACAAACATCCATGTTATCGCTTCAAGGATTCGAAACTGAAGCCTGTGGTACCAATATGGCTGGAGCACTAGCCAATTGCTTATCAGGCCGCTTGGAATGTTGCAAAATTGAATTCCATTTATTTGTAGTTAAAATTCAATTTATAGCTTTCCATATTTCTAGAAAGGAAACTTATTTATTTTTGTTAAAGTAGTTTAAAAGCATTTAAGCCCAACTCTCTTACAACAAAAAATTATAGTGCTAAATGTATATTTTTTGTAATTTTCCTACACTATCTTGACGTCAAATCGATGATCAATGTAACTTTTGCATAATAAAAACGATTTTTAAATGATGCATTAAAAATTTGTCGTAATAAAAATATTATTTCTTAGAATACACATCTGCTTATAAAAATTTAAAGAGCTATTTATAACCTGAAAAACAAAAATTCATTTGCATGTATGATAAACCAAATGAATACGAAGCAATATGGTGAAAATTCTGAAACTCGATCTCAGCTTGAGACAATTAATAGTACTAGTGGCCCGGGACTCCATTGAAATTAAAGCACACCAACATGGTAAAAGGCATTTCAAACCTAATGAGAATTTCAGTTTAATGAGAAGTGAAATTAAAGAGTTTTCCCCAGACAATGTTCCCAGCTGGCTGAGTTATATTACTCAAGAGCTTAAAACATTGAGGTAGGGTAGAATTTGAAAGAGCTATTTCTCAGTTAAGTAAAAGAAAGAGGCACTATTCATTATTTTGAAAGTGTTTAAAGATGGTTATGAGATTATAAAATTACAATAAGTTTTAGAATAAAATATTGAAAGTAGTTCTAGAGAATTATATAATTCAGAATGCATGTATACCTTTGTTTATTAATACAGACAGAAAATTTCAGAATAAAAGAAATATGAAATTGTAATATAAAAAAGTCAAACAAATTCTGGGGTGTATTTTTGCATGAAAATCTGAAACAACAGAAATAGTTAAAAAATAATCCGAAGTTACATAATTTGAATATAAAAGAGAAGTTTGCAGTTTCATTTTTTTCACATCTAATGCATGAAATACTTTTGCATGTATTGAGTAGAAAAAGTTTGTTCTTTGGAATAAAGGCATATGTTTCAGATCAAATCTTTTATTTCTCTCCCTTTTACGAAACAACGCTATTTTTCCATGATTTTGGGCAATATAATAATATACACCAGAAGAAAATATCTGGTATTCATTTAGTATGAATTTATATATTTAATATTAATAATAACTGAAATTTCATAGGAAATAAAAATTTTAAAATTCTAGAAGAATGTGAAACGAATTGAATTTGAACGATTCCAGTAAAAATAGGATATTCATTTCACATTCTTCAAGAATTCAGTGTGAAATGAATATTCTACTTTTTACTGGAATCCATGTCTTTACAAGAAATCTTGCAATTTTTTTACATTCTCAAGGTTTTTCAATAAGAATGAAGTTACACTGACAAAACCAATATATGTATTAGATGTTTTTGAGCATAATTTTACACAACTTCTGAACAAACTTTCTGTAATACAAACGGGGATATATATTGGTAATGTGGTAAAAAAAAAAGAAACCGATCAATATTTGGTTTATAAAGGTATAAAACAAGAAATATCATAAAACATAGTTAATTTAATTGAGACAATTACTAAAGCTCAATTTGACAATTTTAACATTTACAATCTTGAACTACGAAATTCCGCTATTAGGCATTTATTATTATTAAGTCAACATTTTCGAATGTGAATTTTTATTATAGTAAAGCCATTTACTCATTGAGCCAATTTATGAAAAACAAATACTTTATTTTTATTCTTCTTCTTCGTCTCCATTGCCGCAACAAACCTACTTAAAAACCACTTTACTTTAAAGCACTTTATAACATTAATTAATGAAATTAATATGGAAGAAAATTACCAACATAATTATTGTGGGACAGAATTAACAATGCCAATCCATTTATTTAATTATCTACATAGGCAGAAATATATAGGTAGTACAAACTTTTTAATGAATTAAATCGCAAATTACATTTACAAAGATTTTATGCAACTTTTCATTTGCAAAGTCAACCTGGATAGGAAGAAGTATACAGAGAAACGTATCTGAATAATACAATAATTGCAAGTGTGGGCTGCTATTATAATTTATTCTGGTGTTGTTATCTATATATATATATATATATATATATATTAATATATATACAGTAGAGCCTCTTTAAGTCGAACCTCGATAAGTCAAAAACCTCCACAACTCGAAAATTTTTTTGTTCCCTTCCCTTCAAGCGCCAAAACCTCCATTAGTCGAAATTTCAACCCTCTATAAATCGAAATAATTAGTCAATCTCCACAAGCCTTTTGGTATATATTTTCCCCCCGAATAAAAGATTGGACCTCTGTATCTCGAACATAAGCAAAGTTTGATTTTACAACCTTTACAACTCGATCATTTTAAACTAATTACCTCTATAGCTCGAACAAAAATAAGTTACTGAAATTAAGGATTTGCTGACAGCCATTGTTTCTTAGAAAACAATGTATGAGCCTATAGTAAATAGAATAACCAATTCTAGGAAATAGCAACTCGGAAGAAAAATAATTTTCTGCTCTTTATAGCTTAGATAATGCTATAGATAGAGAACGATCGAATTGTCTAAAGAAAAAAAAATAATAATAACTGATTTTTTAATACATAATATTTTTAATTTTAAAGTTGTTTCAGAATTATTTTGATTTTATATTGGAGTACATAATATAACTTTTAAGTTGCAAATAAACATGTTTATTACCTCTGTAATTTTTATTTATTTTACCTCTCTAACAAAAAATAAGTTAGAAAGGAATCGAAACTTCTGCAAGTCGAATATTTCCTTACAAAATCCGCGTAAGTCAAAATCGTCCATAAATTGAAAACTCTATAACTCGAATTATTTGGCGTCTCCCTTGAAGTTCGACTTACAGAGGTTCTACTGTATATACATATATATTATAATATACTAATATATATATACTGAATTTTGCGTCAAACCGTGTATCACCGTTGACTTTTTAACCAGTTTACTAAAAATGCTTTCTTTATCAAGAAACAATTACAGAAATTTTTCAAAGACTATAAAACTAGACATACATTTTATACAATGCAATCAGATCCATACAACAACTGACTGACTCCCAGGTCATATACAAAACGCCCCCATTACACGCAAGAATGACATTAAACGCACAGTTATGAATCCCGCTTCAAGTTTGCATTCGCAAAGTCCACCTGCCTAGGAAGAAATATACAGAGGAACAGTATCTGAATAATACAATAATTGCAAGTGTGGGCCTGCCGTTATAATTTATTCCCGTGGAAGTTGCGCGGAGGCCATTAAGTAGCATAATTTCATGCAGCCGGACTGTGAATTGGCCGGACTGACGTGCATCCGGATGCTGTGATGTGTGGATCACTGTAATGATGTATACAGGGAGACCTTGCTCCATAACAAAGTGGAGCAGGAACTAGGATATGTTATACGAAACACAACTCTTAGATTGTTCCAATAATAGATTGGACTTGAATAGCGCCCTGCGAAAGCTGATATTCAAATTATTCGGATTTCAGAGTGAAATTGCTATTGAAATAATTAGCTAAGGAAATTAAATAGAATTTTTAACACAATACGAAAATGCTGTACCGTATTTAGTTGTTATTATAGATTACAAAAGATACTGTTTGAAATTTTTTTAACAGAAATATTTAAGTAAATGTATTCATTTTAAAATTAAACATTTCTTTTTTTATTTTAAATGTAGAAGCTCTTATTAATTCTATTTTAGTGCTACCTGATCGTTTTGAAACTAACTATATTATTTTAAAATATATTTAAAAATTTATAAAAACGAATATTTATATTTTGCTTTATATTTATATTATATTTTATAGATGTATTTAAAAAAATAATAATACTTATAACTTAATAAAAAGAAGTATACAGTATGTACATACGCAAGGGAAAAAATTTCGATGGATTAAATATTTTCTAATTTTATGACCTCAAATTAAATAAATTAGCTTATTGAAAATTTAATATAAATATGTTGTTTTGTTGTTGTTTCTTATCCCACTTGGCTGGCCAAGCCCACGAGCCCATATGGGCTCATGATTGAAGGGGAAGGAAGCAGCTTCTGTTGTGATGGAGCACCCGTAGGTAGAAGCCTGACTTTTATAATATATAAATAATAAATATATAAATATAATATAAAATATAGTAAATAGAAATATATATATATATATATTTCTAAATATATATATATATATATATATATAACATAAAATATAAATATATTTATATATTTTATTTATATTTATACTTAAAAAAATCACACTCATAACTTAATAAAAAGAAATATGTAGTGTATTCATACGCAAAGGAAAAAAATTCGTCGTATTAAATATGCTCAAATTTTATACCCTCAAATTAAATAAATTGGTTTATTGAAACTTTGTTTAGTTGTTAGAATACAAATAAATGTAAACATTTTTAAAAGTATCTAATGATGTAATTTACTAACTATTTTTCAACGTTTTTATTAAAGGAATTTTGTGAATTTATTGAAGTTTTTTATGATCAGATAAAAGGTATTACATTAATATATGCCTACATCTTTGAATTTAGAAATTTTCTTTTTTATGCATCTATTTTTACGACAGGCTTATATGATAGTAATTTGCATGTCTGGTGATAGTTGGATTTGAATTCATTTCATATTCAGGTTTCTTTTCTTATAAGTGGTTTGTACTTTAGGCATTGAAAATCATTTTGTTCTTCGTGAAATAAATAGCAACATTTTATTTAATAATATTTTTGATTCGCTTACATATCTTAAAATTTTGCTGAAATGTAATTTCGCTTAGAAATGAAACAGACAGTAAACTTAAACATGTCTAGACCAAATTTATACATGCTAACTTTTTTCTTTCTAAATTATTAATATACAGGAAATATAATTTATTATATTTGCAAGACATTAAAATGTTTGATTTAATCGACATATTTCAACATTTTAATCTAAACATTGAACATATTTTCATGACAATTTTAAAGAAATATATTCTTCAGTTTTAAAAATATCTATGAAAATATGGGCGTTTAAATAAAGTGGAAAATCAAAAATCATTATGAATCCATCACACTTATACATGTAGAAAATATTGAAGTTTAGATTTATTATTATTACTACTTCGTTTCTAGAACTGTATGAACATTGTGAACTAAACGAATTATTACAATTATACGAAAAATCTATTCATAATTTATAAATACACTTATATAAAAGGGAATTATTAATTAAAAAATGTGATCCCCTCTATATTGCGTTACATCATATCAATTTAATTTATTTATTATTATATTATTTTAATTTATTTATTTATTATTATTACATTTCAATTTAAGTTTATAATTTTATCAATTTAATATCAATTTATCATCGTTTTAAATGAAGGTCGTATCATTGAAAGACATGAATAATTCCTAATTTAAAATGTTTTTCTCACTTTTAACCAGTTGTGTTTATTTTTCCTTTGATAAGATTAATAAATATATATAAATTTTCTAATATTTTAATTATAAAGTTTCTATTATTTACAACTGACATTAGAAATTGTCCATATAGTTGGACAATAACAAAACGAGGAAGAAATATATCATTTATTTATAAAAAAATATATAAATGGGATTGATAAGTATTTTTATCCACCACTGTGTATTAATTAATGTAATTCCATAGTTATTGCAGAATTGAAGGACATATTTGTCTAGCTCGCTTTGAGCATCTGTTTTTCTATACTTCACGTCTTCAAAGGATTCATGAGATATTGTTTACAAATTATTAAATTAATATATTGTGTGTAGGACTTAAGGAAAGACTGACATTATGGATATGAAATGTCAAAATTACATCATAGATATGAAATTCAGAATATAGAGACGGATAGTAAAAGAAACACGTTATTGCAAAAATAAGTAGAATGTGTACAGTATGGGAATAAGAAAGACTTAATAGAAAAAGAAGTGTTGGTATAAATACTTGTCTGCCCAAGACAGAGTACAATAAATAGATGTCCTTTAATAGAAGATATGGCATTCTTTAATTGACATGGTTGCTTGACACTGCCTCTCCGAGTTCAAAGCCCGATAATCCAAAATAATTTGAGATAAGAGTGCCCTTTCTCAATGAGCATCTAGTTTAGTTGTTGGATGCTCCTCAGCGGATATAATCGTGCCAAATGGCGTCTGCCCGAAGTACTCTCACACATATGATTTTAGAGAGCTGAGTACGCTGAACAATCCCTTTTATGATATCTTCTCTGTTTCTAGCGTAGGTCCAATGTGGTTTTACTTTACTACCCTTAAAAATGAAGTCAGCACGAATAGATCTCGGAACAAACGTACGTAGGCAAGGATTACTTGCTATAATAGTGATTACCGATAACAATATCTCCATTGAAAATTTGGAGCTTAATCCAATTGTTCATCATAATAAATTCCAGATGAACACGTCAAAATCAGCGTAATGGATTCTTTCTGTAATTTTAATAGGATAAAACCGTGTCTTTACATCTCATCATATCAATTAGCTTTGAGAATTAGTTGTGACATTGAAACCTCTCATCTGTAATAAATCTACTCTACTAATGAGATGTCCAGACTTTGCATTCCTTACACCAATCTGAACTGTGCTACTGATGGGCAGTCGTCAATGACATACAAAGCTCCGAACTTCTGTCAAATAGACTACTTAATTGAAGACGTTTAGCCACTGTAAAACACGACGTTTATAGTTCCGTCACAATACGTCGATGCTGAGCTATGTTATCTTCTGACTGGTATCGACTTCGTTACCCCTGTAAGGTGATATATCGGTCATATAGTACATTGACATCTCTTGTGTCAACCATTCTTACACTTATATCTGAGGTTTGGAAAATTTTCTAAATTCCTGAAGTGAAACTTTTGACGATTTCTTTAACTACGTTTGTACCACTACGTTCCTTCTCAAGTTTGTCCATAATGTGTAAAATCGTCCAGATGATTCTTGTGAGCCACATTAAACAAAAAACTCCCTTAAATCTACAGAGAATATCTTTAATAGAGCTTTTAAGCCTTCTTCTAACAGTCTGACACAGAGTTAGTTGACTATGCGCGTTTTACATGCCCAAACATGACGTGTGATGCCTTGTTGCTTAAAATTGTAGTGCAAATCACAAAAAGACTTTTATACAATATCGTGTTTGTCTAGCTAAAAATTACATAGTTGCTTATGTTTTTTACACCAGTGCAGTATAAAAGTATTAAGTTCTATGGATTATTTATCAAAATATTTTTTTCGTTCTCCACCAGAAGAGAAAAGGTTCTATAGCACTATACTAATTATTTATTCTCATATCATCATCATCAGTGGCGCAACAGTACCATGGTGGGCCAAGGCCGTCTGCCTGTTGGCAGAGTTCTAGACGGTAGATGATTCTTTTTATGGGGTAGGGTTGTCAGCCCTACGTCCAACGCTATACGGCCATATTAGACCAGGACCTATAGTTTAAAGTGGATTCCGAACCACTATAAGCGTCCACGGCATCGCCGGGACTCAAGCACGAAACCTGGGTCACCGAGAGCCAGAGCGGTAGTCACTCGGCCATTCTGGCCACTTATTTTCATATAGTTAAAAATATAATGCTAAAATGAAATCTAAATTAAAAAATTGAACAATAGAAAACTATAAGTACAAGAGAATATAAAAATTCTACCTATTACAGCATCTAGAAAAGAAATAAAGGCAAAAGGAACTTCAAACTTGATACTTTCTCTGCCAGACCACCACAGTCTTTGACAGTTAGGCTGCTTTTGGAAGAAATAGAAAGGGGGAAATTCTTGTGGTAAGTACTTTCCTCGAACATCCATGGGATTACACAAGCTCCCTATGTCTCGTTCCAGTGACTGAATGGAATAAGCTGAATCTATAACTATCCATGAAATTCTGGTTCTTTATTTGGAGAAGTAGGATTATAACCTGAATTCTATCAAGCCATATGCAACTGACTATTGCATATTTTTAGCAAATGTACGACTGTTACTGCTGATGCTCGTTTGACTTTTGTGGTTCTCGTAAGTGTTATTGCAGGAAAGAAATTGCTGAATAACACTTTTATACAATTACTGGCCCTTTTTATTTTTGCTGTCATGAGTAGGCAATAAATAAATAATAATAACAATAATAAAAACCGAGAAAGCAGCAATGGATATTTTATTTTAGTACTTTATTATCTTGTTGCAGAATAATAGCAGAGCATACTCACCACACATGGACAAGCTGGTCTTGCACTTCTCTCGGAGGTTTCACATCCCTGTGTAGAATCCTGCTTGGGCTCCTTACGTCCACCACCCACAACACTGCTGTCGGATTTTCATGACCAGCCTATAATAAAGAAATCACACATTATTCAACAAAGAATTCAAGATTTAAAAATTTAAAAATTTTAATTACCGAAGATATGTTTGCCAAACAATGCTGTATGTATATTACATTGTATAAAAAAGTGATTTTTCGACATAATTTTTTCTTTCTAATATGATAATTTGTCATTATGTAAATTGGGTACAACACCCAATTTACATAATGACAAATGATCATATTAATATACCTGTGCTTATTTTCATTATATATATTGTTTTCATATGCTAGACATTTTGACTTGTGGTTATTCGCTTCTGGTAGGATAAATATTTAGCAGTTTAAAGTACACAAGGTGGGATTATTTCGATATAATTGGGTAATAAATAACATAATAATTAAATATTTAAGAAAATAATTTAAATAAATTTAAAATCTAATTTAAGTAAATGGGCAATAAATTTTTACAAAAGAACTAAGCAATTAAATTATTATCTCGTGGTACAATTCGAAACAGAATTTCAATTTTAGATATGAGATCATGATTCATCGTTACTAGCACAAAACTGAGTCAATCTAACTTTAAAAAAGTCCTATTTCTTTTTATATTTTTATATTAGTATTTGTCCCTTAATATATTATTATCACTCTTGAAACCTAGAATATTTTCCTTATTTGTCAGTAATTTCAGAAAAACTATAAAGAATTTCAATGCTAATATTGACCTTTTTTTGCCTCAAGACCTTCAATGTCTCAAATATTACGAATTATTAGTTAGAAAAATAGATGTTAATTATGAATTCTGCACAATAGATGTCGTTAAAAACAATAAATTTTGATTAAAATCTATAAATATTTTAAAATCCAATTTTTAAATGTAGGCCTTTTTTTGCCTCAAAGCCTTCAATGCTAATACATTTTTGCCTCAAATATTACGAATTATTAGTTAGAAAAATAGATGTTAATTAAGATTTCTGCACAATATGTGGCTTTAAAATGATAAATTTTGATTAAAACAATTAAAATTCCTTAAAATCCAATTTTTCTATGTAAGCCATAACTCATAAAAATAACAAATAGATACGATTTAGAGATAAATCTATTTAAAAATATAAAAAAATAATGAAATGTGTAAAAAAAAAGAATGAAACCATTTCTCCAAATTAAAATAGAGTATAATTACTTTTATAGTAAAAAGCTAGTGTTTGAGTTTTTCAGAGATTGATACAATTACTGAAACATTTTACACTACCGCATTATCATCAATCTCTCTTTCACCACTGCTGTCATGATTCACTGTGAAACATTTTATTTTCTCATGACAGTAAGATTAAAGGTTGATTCAAAGCCAAAATAAAATGGATGGCATAACAGGAACTTTCTGCCATACTTTGAGGCCTTCTGAACAAATCCAGCGTGGAGAAGTTGGATGACATTAAAGTTGAAAGGGAACGAGAGACAGTCAGCAGAATACACCTTTAATTGGCTGTCAATTTAGTGTACAGTGGTTCTGCAGTTTTAGTGCTCAGCTTCTGTTGGAAATATAGTCTTAGATAGTAAAACATTTTGCTGGCTATTGTAGTTTTTTCATCATTATCATGATCAGTGGCGCAACGGCTAAGGTCATCTGCCTACCGGCAGATTTCGAAACGAGAGATTTTTTCTTTCTACGGGATAGGGTCGTCAGTCTTCCGCCCAACGCTCTACAGTCATATTAGGTTGGGACATATGTTAAAAGAGGATTCAGAACCATTACAATCATCCATAGCACCGCCGGGACTCGAACCTGAAACCTATAGCACCGAGTGCCAAAGAACTAGTCTGTCGGCAATCAGGCCTCTTTTAGATCTTTACTGGCATTAAATAAATTAATTTATTAACCATCAACTGAATACTAATAAACAAATATAATAACTAACTTTAACATAATATATATAATGTTATAACTATTATATTCACTTATATCCATGGTCAATCGTAAAAAATGAATGCTTCATGTGTAATTAGTCCTTGGTGATATTATCGAAGTTTGCAAAATGCAAATGGTCATGCATTGTAAAATGTAAATGGTCATTAGTCATCACATTTGTGAAATTTTAAAACTGAGATTTAATGTTGTGCAAATTACCACGTATTAATGAACAACACAAACAAGCATTAATAAACACTAATCGATGAATAACTATAGTGTTCACTACATGTACCTTACTTTTCTCATTAATTTAAGCTAATCTAAAGTTTTAATCATAATTACATCTGCTTAATGCATTGAATACTTATTTCCACTGTAGCATGAATATTTTCATGCCGCTATACATAACAATCTGCTTATGGTATGATAAATTTCACAGATTTATAATTAATTTATTTAGGTATTTCATTATATTTTAAACAATACTAAACTTTAATAAAAGCTTAAGGGATTTTATTATATTTAATTTACAACGTATGTTTAAAGAGATAATAAAATTACCTTTATGTAATTTAATTGAAAAATTTTTTAACAAGGTGTTTTAATTGGTAAAGCTCTGATTATCTAAATCAACATGTGATAGACGTACATACTTGTTGTAATAATTACTTGAAAAAAAGTGTTTATTCCATTTAATTGTTAAAAATAACATATGCAATATATCATTTTGTAAAATTAATTAGCCTTTTTCCCAATATAATTACACCTGGGATATTTGGATTAACTTAAAAAAGAAATACATTTAAGTTCTCTTAAGTTTAAATACATTTAATTTCAACTTAATTCACGAGCAATATAAACTTTTAATGTTTGCATAATTATAAATTATTTCTTTCATTTAGATATATAACCCTGCTATACATTTAAAAAAATTCAAGTTGCTAGAGATTTTAAAATATTTTTAAAAAATAAATAATTTATAGAATGTAGCGTAAGGTATTATTAATGACTATGTAATTACGATTTTTATATAGTTATGTTTCTTGTTTAAAAAATCTTAACTATTACTTCAACGTGTGATTCACATTTCTTAAGGAATAAAAAGCGAGTTAATTATGATAAATAGCATAGTGTATCAAAACTTTCATTTGAATAAAATTGAGAATTAATTTTAATAGAACCATAATTTTTGAAAAGTATTTTTTTAAAATGATGATGAATGAGTTTATTTTCTAAATTACCTTTGGATCTTCAAAACTAACCACGTAAATATTTAAGTATTATAATAAAGAGCTCTTTTTATTGAAGTAAAAATCAAAAATTTCCTATCAGTAAAATGGTACACTTTATTTTGTAAAAATAAACTTTTAAAAACAGTCATTTTTGAACGTTATTATGATAAATATCTATATATAAGAACATAAATTTAGTTTAAAAGATAAAAACGTAACTTAATATCGAATGTATAAAAATATACATATTTACTTTTTTGAATCAATTTTTATTATAAGTATTTTATTGCAGGGTTTTTAATTCTACAATGTATATAAAATACTTATCATACGATATTATCTTGCAAATTTGTAATTATTATTCAGTTATTTTTCCAAAAAAATAAAGTTTAATAAAAATGAAATAAAATATAAACCTAATTTTATTTTTTTCAAAAAAATAAGAACTCCTAATTTATTTCATAATTACCAAACTATTTATTTTGTATTTAAATTTTTCTTAATTTGGACATTATTATGATGAATAACTCTATATAAGAAAATAAGTTTAGTTTAAAAGAAAAAAAAACTTAACTTAATACTGAATGCATAAATCATATATATTTACTTTTCTGAATTGATTTTTATTATAAGTATTTTTTTGCAGGGTTTTTAATTCTATAGTTATATTAAATACTCATCATAATAATAAAATGAAAATGAAATAAACTAATATGAAAATGAACTAGAATATATATCTAATATTTATTTTTTAGAATTAAGAGCTCCTATTTTATTTCATAATTATCAAATTATTTATTTTGTAATTAACTTTTTATTATTATTTTTTTTTTTTTTTGTAAAAAATTTGGGCATTAAAAGATTTTAGTTTGGAAACATTATTTGTAATTTCTAGAATTATATTAGGTTAAAATATACAAATTCTAACAAATATTATCAGGCAATTCCTGGATTCTTGTAAAAATTGAATTTCATTTCTATTGGAAAAATATAAAAAAGAGAGAAAATTTGATGGTTCTAAAGATAAAAATAAATTCTGTAGTTTTCGATATATATTTAAATGCAATTAGAAATAATTCATTATTTTGCTTAATTCATCATTAAAAAAACCTTCTCTATAAAATTGTAAATTATTTTTCATTAAATATACGAAACAAAAATTTATTTTCGTAAATGTTTTTCATCTATTTAATAAATAATTAATATGTAATAAAAATAAGTGTAACATAATATTCAATTATTTAATATTACAGGGAACACAGATGAATAAAAACGTATATTAAATTATTTAAATAAAAATAACTAACTGTAATAATATATGCAATTCAGTAAGACTATTCAAACAATTGCATCTAAAAAGTAAAAGAAGTAATATGTTAAAAATACGTGAAATAAAAAAAATTTTTAATTAATAAAAAAAAAAAAAAAAAAAAAAAAAAAAAAAAGAATTAATTACACATTGTTAAATTAATCAAACTAAATTATTAAAATTTTTAATTAATAGTTTGTCTTTGCATATTTCTTCTATTATTTAATATTACAGGGAACACAGATGAATAAAAACGTATATTAAATTATTTAAATAAAAATAACTAACTGTAATAATATATGCAATTCAGTAAGACTATTCAAACAATTGCATCTAAAAAGTAAAAGAAGTAATATGTTAAAATACGTGAAATAAAAAAAAAAAAAAAAAAAAAAAAAAAAAAAACAGAATTAATTACACATTGTTAAATTAATCAAACTAAATTATTAAAATTTTTAATTAATAGTTTGTCTTTGCATATTTCTTTAGATGCCTCTAAGACATAACTAAAACACTTGAAAAGTAAATTATGATTAACTTCTAAAGTAAGAAAAAAAAACTTCTTAGAAAATAGATAATTAGTGATTTTAAGATGAGAAATTATACAGAATCCCGCGTTCAAAGAGAAAATCACAATTACATGTAAAGTAGTATTATCATAAGAAAGTTTAGGTTTGGCTATGAAAATAAAGATAGCGGTACGTCCAAAGTAAATTAATTTGTAAGAAACTTATGGTTAAAGATAATAAAAAAGCTTAATTATATAAAGTAGGCTCTACAGGGACACTTCAGATTTGATTAACCATAGAATGTACTGAGATATTTTCACAGTTTTTATGCTTGTAAGCTCTCTAATAATTTGTCTCACAAAATAATTCTTTACATTATTTTATTGATTTAACTAGTTTATTATAAAGAATATTTTATGTATAATTTTTAAGCATAATTTTCTCTATAAGATAACTAGTATAGATTCCAATATATATAATTAAATTAAGAAAATATAATTTTGTTTTTTTTTTAAAAAAATGCTTAGCTTTTTCTGAATGTTTCTATTAGTTACTGTTACTTGATCACTTAAATAAATTTTAGACTATTCTTCAACAAAAACGGTTAATAAATAAATTTTGATTCTCAAATAAAATATAAAAAAATATAAAAAAAAAAAATAAAATATAAAAAAATATAAAAAAAAAAATAAATAATTAAAAAAATATAAAATAAGTAATATAAGAAAATTCACACTATCTTAGTAATGCGAATTTTATTATTATTTTTTTTTAATGATTCAGATATTAATTTATCTACAACAATTTAACAATCTTAACTTCAACAAGTTTAATTTATCAATTACTTGTTACTTGCTATCTTACTTGCTCAGAGATTTTTTTTCTAAGATATCATATTATGAATCAAAATTATTTTCATGATATCTAGGATAAATAAATATTTCGATTCAATCTTTAATTACAAAATATACTTTGCTTTCGTTGAAATCTAAATATTTATATCCAGTAACAATTACACATAAAAAAATATAATGTTTTTCATAAATACATCTACAGTTCTTGATACTCATTATTTTTTGATGAAATATTTTCAGAAACATATTGGAGAAAAAAAAATAAACACTGTTTTTAATAATTATTTTTGTTTGCAAATTCCTGTTTGGAGATTATCTTTAAAAATTAAATATCTTATTTCAATTTTTTAAAGGATCACTCCATTTGAAGTAACAAAAGAAACGTTTTTTTATAAAAACCCAACTATGTTGTAGGCAACAAACAGGAAATGATATTTTCACACGATTAGTGTCAGTAAAAATATTCTTCAAAAACAATTCCTTTTTTTAGCTAATTATGCCTGAAAAAAAAACTCATTAATTTTCGATATAGCATATATTTACTTATTTAAATGATTAAAATATATTTTGAAAGAAATTTTTTCTTGTATAGTAAAATAGCATGTTTAATTTTGTATTTTGAATAGAATGGGGAAAAAAATGATGCTAATATGACAAATTCTTTTTTTTTTGTTGATTAATTTTGTGATAATTTATTTAAACATCATTTAATTTATTTCAGTTAGAATAAATTTAAATTCAAAACCCTAAATACCCACACCCATGCTCCATATCTTCCCAGATTTCCAAATTTTCTGAAGAAATTAAAAATATATATAACACTGTGGGGCATAAAAAATAAATGAATATTGTTTGGAAGCATAAATTTGTATAATTTTAATTTATATTCAGCACTAATACAATTAAAAATAATTTAATATTTTAATTTATTTTTATATATTATTTAAATTGAAAATTAGATTAACTTATTATGACGCATGGCACGTGTAAAAATCATTATTTATTCAATTCTCAGCTAAAATAATTTTTTTTCTGAATTAGCTTAAATTTCTCAATGCCTAAAGCAGAAACAAATCATTTTAAAACATTCCTGATAACAGGATGCGAAATATCACATGTTTAGTCACTAATTTAATGAGAATTGTCATATTCAGCTATTATATTCGTCATTACTAGCAATTACAATTACATCTCTTTCAACAATAATAAAATTAGTAATAATTTAATATTTTAGTTTATTTTTGTATTTTCTTATTTTAATTTAAAATTAGATTAACTTATTATGGCGCATGGTACATGTAAAAAATCATTATTTATTCGATTCTTAGCTAAAATAAATTGTTCTTTTTTTTGATTAGCATAAATTTTTAATGCCTGAAGCAGAAACAAATCATTTAAAAGCATTACTGACAACATGGTGCGATATATCAAATGTTTCCGCACTTATTTAACGAAAATTGTCATATTCAGAAATTATATTCGGCATTATTGCATATTCAGCAATAATAAAATTAATAATAATTTAATACTTTAGTTCTTATTTGTAATTTATTATGTTAATTGAAAATTAGATTAACTTATTATGATGCATAGCATGTGTAAAAATATCTATTTATTCGATTCTTAACCAAAATAAATTGTTTTCTTCCAAAGTAGCTTAAATTACTCAATGCCTAAAGCAGAAGCAAATCATTTTGAAACATTCCTGACAACATGATATATATCACATGTTTGTGCACTTATTTAACGAGAGTTGTCATAGAAAAAAGCGAATTTAATTAAATGCCATGCATCGGAATTCCACTCAAAAACGATTTAAAACAAAATTCTTTCCAGTTTTCTCATTTCTCAAGAGGACGAAGAACAAGATTTCAATTTCGTTACTAATATTTTGCATATTATGAGTGGATATCGTGTTTCATAAATTTTTTTGTACAGCAGTTTCCCTTGAATATCTTTTTATCTTCATTTTAAATCAGAAAATAAAACATAATTGTACATGTTAAAGCATAATTAAATTTTGAATATGTTTTGATCCCGGAATCGTAAATTAGCTGAATTCCTTGGATGATTTAAGATTCAACGAAGAATTTTTTTTTCTCATAACAACCTGTTACTGGGAATACTAAGAAAATAAACGTTACATTCTACAGAACAGTAATGGAAAAATGGTAACGACTTTTTTGGGGAAAGTTATTTCATAAATTTGTGTTTATTATTTGTTATTTTTTAATCAAATTTCATTTATTCATTTGTAAACATTTGGCCTGTGGGAATACTTGCTTCCATTTTTAGAGAGTAATTATTATTTATACAATTTAAATTATTTATAAGATAAACTGCTTTATAATAGCATACTCTTTTAAAGTAAAGTAAGCTGTACAAAATATATTGTGAAACATAATAAAACATTTATAGTAAAACTCAGGTATATTCTCTATTTTGCAGGAAAGAATTTATCATTTTTCTTTAACTATGTTCTTATATATTTAAAATAATGCTTTTAAATATTGTCAGAATATATTACAAAGAATATATGACAGAATATATTACAAAATAATATATGTCAGAATATATTACACGAGATATTATTTCTCAGAAATAGAAAATTATAGGTACAAAAAAAAAAAAAATACTTTGTAAAAATAACTATATATATAGTACATTTGTGTACATGTACATGTAAATTTGTTGTATATGTAGTAAAATTAATAAAATATTTGGGTTTAAATGATTGCATAAAAATGTGCATACTATTGCATACTATTTAAAAATAAATTGCATACCATTTAAAACCAAATATTTTATTAATTTTACTACATGTACAACAAATTTAAATGTTGAATTATAAAATAATAAGATAAATAAGCGAATTTTAAAATAAAATGAAACTAATAAATTGACTTTAAACATTTAATTTTGAAAAATTTTTTTAAAGGATAAAAATTTCGTTGATTTAAAAAAAAAAAAAGTAAAATATTTCAATTAACCTTAAATAAATATTTTTCCTTAATAGAGAATTAAAAATAGTCTTGTAAAACAGATGAAAAATATATAAATGTTTTTTTTTTACTCTATTCATTCTTTTATGCATTTGTTACCAATTCTATAAGAAGTATAATAATAATAATAAATAATTTAAGCAATTTTTTCATCAATTAAAATTAGTGGCATCTTTTCTACCTATCCAACTATTTTGTATTAAATATGATAATTAAAACTCCTTTATATTTAAAACTAATAAAATTATTACAGTAATTAAAAAACTAATTAAAACTATGAATTTAATAAATGTTTAGTTATCCGCAATAATGAAATAAAGTTTATTTTTAAATCATGAGACATGATCTATTTGTGGTACAATGAGTTCAATTTCCATTGTAGTCAATGTTTTCAGGTACAAGAAGATACAATGGCGATAAAAAAAGTGTGTGTAAACATCTCGTTTCAACAATGAGGGTTCTAGTAGGGAGGCGTCTTGTTTATTTTACTCAAATACAAGGCAGTTTTCCCTGCAGGATATCTTGGAAGACAATACCGTCTCGTCATCGCCTAATGATGAACTGCTTATTGCATGAATCAGTCAGTCTAACGGTGCACAAAAATTATCAGTCCTGATTGTATCTTTTAATGCTTTTTGCATTCGAATTCATAGTTAATGTTTTAATGCCATATATTTAATTCCATCATTTACAATTGATAATGCAGATTTGTTTTGATTCTTTTATTACGTGTGGTAGATTTCCTAAAGATGGTGACAAAAGAGGTGAAAGATCTGGATGAGACAGAAATGTTGTTTGTATGTGTTACTGAAACCGCGACTCTATTTAAATGCATGAACTGTGAGTGTTGTTGGCAAATACTCTTTCCGAGCATTCAATGTGGCTTCGAAAAACAAAATCAACGAGTAAACTTACTAGCGAATACCCATTCATATTTCAGAATTTCTCAAATCCCTTGAAGCGTGACGAAAAACCGACTCTGTCTGGAACGGAAATTTTGTTTTCTCCAGAGTTGGCAAGCATTTTCAAACTGTTTCCATCCAACAAACCGATTTAGATAACGTTTGAGAGCCATAGTAAAAGATCAGGAATTCAAATGTGAATGGGGCTAAAAAGTAATTGACTCATATTTGTGCCATACGAGATACAACAGAAAATAACACAAGCCCAAAAAGCGTAAGCGACCCTCCAACAAGGGTAAGCGATAAATACATGTATTAATTAATACATGTTAATATCGATATTTAAAAAACATTGGGGCTTTACGTTTTTGAATTTACGATACATCATCATCCATCCATCCCATGAGAAAGATCGTTAATATCTATCTATCTATCTATATATATTGTAATTAATTCGACCGTTAATCCATGTATCTATCTGCATACGTCGTTAACCATTTAATTAATGTAGTGTTATTCAAAATTTTGTTTTCATTTAAATATTAAAAATAATAAAAAACAAATCTAGTATATTCCATAATTTATTGGATAAAAAAAATACTATTTATTTGGTCGACAATTTAATTTATAAATTAGCAAAATATATTTATACATTTCCCATAAGTTATATTACACTTCATTAAACATTTAAGACAAAGAATGACCAAAATTTTATTGTTTTTTTTTGCTTACAGTTAAAAATTTATATTATATTCTACAAATAAAAAAAGTGTTAAAATTTTCTTATTAAATATTTAAAAAATACATAAAAATATAGTTCACTCCATTTATTAAGATCCATAATATAAATGAATGGAGGAAATAACACAATTTTATACTCGATAATCCATATTTTATCAAGTGTATAACTCGATGCTAAGAATGTGATGTCGTTATCAATCGGATCAATAGACTGTTGTTAAAAATGATAATAATAAATGTGGGGCCTACATTATTATTTTTAATTGCATATTAAATATTTTATTATTTTTATTATTTTAGTCGTATAATTTATTATTTTTTTTACATTTTATCTTCGTTTCATTTTATGAAGAGAATAAATATAATATACGAAATCTTAAAAAAATCTTTAAATGTTTGTAATTTATTTGCTTTTATTTGAATGTAAGACACATATTTATCATCATATTTCAAAAATATAATGTATATACTATTCAGCTTTTAATTATTAAAAATTACGATAAAATGTATTACTAAATAAAGATAATACGATAAAATTAGCTACATTATTGTTACATTATTATTACAATTGTTAAATTTTAAATAATACAATAAATATTAAAATTGTTATTCTTTAATTACAATAAATGACATCAGTCTTTTCTCTTATTTACTAAATAGAGAAAAATTCCATGTACTCATATCAAATTCATTTAGTTAGATACATTTAAAATTGACATTTAAATTATTTTTTAATAAAAGAAGTTAGCTATTCATGGTAGACCTTTCAGTAAACGTTAAAGATGAATTAAAGTAATTCAACAATTTTTTTTTATCTAGACAATAAAAAATAAAATTCTAATGAATTATAGAGTTGATTTCTTTTCTTTTATAAGCATTTAATTTTTACATTTCTTTCAGTTAAGTAAAAAAAAAAAATAATAGTTTATTATAAATTGAAATTATTTATTCTTTGTATTTAAAGTGATAATCTTCTCAAAGTTAAGATAGTAATAAAAAGCAATTTCTTTAAAGAGGAATTAAATTTATTTAAATTATTTAATGCCACTCTAATTAGCGATAACAATTAAAAAACAATTAAAATAAATTTAAAATTAGATAATAAAACTTGTAATGTAAATAAAAATGTTTTTTATAAAACTGCAAACAAATTATAAATCTATAAAAACCTTAATAAATTTCCGCCTGTAAAATTTGTGCAATTCATCGAAGTAAACAACATTATCTAGTTAATTAATACATAAACATCCAATAAACACTGTTGTTAGTAACTGTATATCTTTTGTTTTTAATTATGTGCATATACAATTCTACTTCTAATGATACGATAAACTTGATTACTAAACAGAGAAACATTCCTGTACTCATGTGAAATTAATTTATTTAGATATATTTAAAATTGACATTTAAATTATTTTCTAATAAAAGAAGTTGGTTATTGATGGAGGACCTTTCTGTAAAAATTAAAAATTCATTAAAGTAAATCAACAATTTTTTTTATCTAGATAAATAAAAATTAAATTCCAATGAATTATAGTGTTTATTTCTAATTTGGTTCCATTTCTTTTATATCCATTTAGTTCTTATATTTTTTTCAGTTAAATAAAAATATAAGAAAAAAGTTGTATATAATAAATTGAAATATTTACTCTTTGCATTTAAAGTAATAATCTTCACAAATTTGAAATAAGTAATAAAAATCAACTTTTTAATGAGGAATTAATTTAATTTAATTTATTTAATGCTACTTTATTTAGTAATAATAGTTAAATAACGAAATAAATTTAAAATTGGATGATATAATTTATAAATTAATAAAATTACAAAAATTGTTACAAAGTATCAAACAAACATTTTAAATCTGCAAAAATCTTAATAAAATTCTCCCTCTTTATAAAATTTAATAAATTTCCCATAATAATTCCATTACTTATTATAATAATAAATACCCCATAATAATTCTAGTATTTATTTATTATTATAATAAATACTAGAATTCCCCCTTTATTTAAATTTCCGCTTTAGTAAATTTTAATAAATCTTGTAATACTTGTACAATTCATCGAAGTAAACAGCATTCTCTGGTTAATTAACATTATAAACATGCAATAAACACTGTTGTCAGTAGAAATATATCATTTATTATTAATATTTGTAAAATATAAATCAATGTGAACTTTTAAAAAAATTTATATTTATAAAAATATTTAAATAAAATAACACCTACACAAATTCAGGCACATCTCATATTCATGAGTTCTCTTTTCTTCATTTTGTAACGTGATTTCGATTTTATCCTGCCAGATTCAAATAAAAATTGTGCGATTTAAACTAACTCTTTTTATATAAATTGTTTGAAAGAATTCCTAAAATATTTATGGATTCAAAAGCATGGTACGTCGTCGCATCTTCCTTTCATTATTCAAAATTTGAGCATCTTTCTATTTCGAAATGAATTTAGCATAATGGAAACTCTGTTGTCATTCTCGGAAATCAAAAACAGTCTGAATAATTTAGATTATGATAGAGATATCATTTTTTTCCTTTTCTAAGAATTCTACAACTCATACATCTTCATCTGAATGTAAATAAAAGAATTTTCTGAATCAATGATTTAATTTGCACAACAACTACTTCATTTAAAATAGTTATTTTATTATCTATTCATATAAAACTGCATGGATGTTATATTAATAACATTCTCCATTGTATAAAATTTAAAAAAATTTAGTTATTGAGAAACATTTTCAAAATTACTATTACAAAAACATGATATTATATTATTTCCATATCAATATATGTATTTCAAAAATGTAAATGTTGAGCTATTGGTATTGGCAATTAAGCTAAAATACAACTGATTTTTCTTTCTTTCTCATTACCACCCAAATCTTAACAACATTTTACATTGACAAAATTTTTTATGGATTTTTATAGAGTAGATTTTAATTGGAAATCACATTATTTTTATACTACATCATCAAAGTGTATTTAATTCTCCTTTATATAATTTCCTATACTATTATATTAAAGATTAATAATTTATTACCAAATGTAACACCGTCATTCGGTCAATTGTGGTTTCAGAAGTCAGACATTCGATGGAGATTATAACAATGTGTTTGAGTGTCTTATATCGACAATCAAATTGTTTGACTAGTGCTTTCCGTATTTTATGCAATAAGACATGCAAATATTTCCAAAAGTTGAAGGTAAATCTTTATTCTCTCCTCTAATGGATTTTTTGTGGCATATATAAATAAATTGAGTTTTTCATCATAAAAAAATTAAACGATTGGGCAACCAATGATGGCTCATTCGCAAACTTGACAATCTCTCTGACAACGTTTTGGTTAAATTGCCAGAAATTGACAGTTACCCAATTTTAGCAAAGCCTGGTATTCGCTATCATTTTCCAAAAAATAAAAATTTTTTACTAGACTATAGTGTATTAAAAAGGCCTTTTTAAATTTTAAAAAATATATTATATATCTGAAATTAAGAATTTTACTTTAGAATTAATACATGCAACAAAGTGTGTTCATTTAGTCTTAGTAAAAGTGATTTCTGCAGTTTTCCTCTATTCTGTTTCTATTTTTAAGTGATCTGTTTCTGTTTCTGTTTCATAGAAGTTATTTTAAAAAATTAAAAATAATCCACAATTGAATTTAATTATTTAAATTTAGATTATCTAATATAGCCATAGAAATTATTTAAGTGTAGATTTATCTATAAAAATTATCAATAAAATTTAAATAATTTAAAAAATAATATTTTCATATTTCGTTTCTTTCTTTTCCTCTATGCGTAATACTTTATTAAAGCTTACGTAAAAGTTTACAATATTTGCACTTTTTTCATTAAGTTTATTTCTATAACTGTATTTGATAATCGAATTTTCAATAAAAAATGTATTATTATTAGTTAATTTCTCTTACAAAATTCACAAATAATTTGCTACGTGTTTTTCAATTTTAATAGATTTATGTTGCTTTCCAAATTAAGTGTTTTGATAACAGTATAAAAAAATGTAGCATTAAAGAATTAAAATAAGTAAAACAAATATTTGAGGTCCATTACTGCCTGAAACATTACAATAAAGAATTGAAATAAAAATAAATATTTTGTTATCCATTGCTGAGTGACTCGTAGCCTAGTGGAAATGTGCAAAACTCGCATAAAATTGAGCAAGCTCGTATCCCCTGCCAGCGTCATTATTTTCAGAAACCATGATACCCGATGGCGATTGTAACAATGCTCTTATTAGCAACTGACAACAACAGTCAGATTATGTAGAGGGAGACTTCCGGGTTTTACCCAGGAATATCCCTGATGTTAATCTTTCCCCTTATTTATTTATTTTCTCCCTGTAAGAATGCTCCTTAATTCCTTTCTTGGATTAAGTAGTTATAATTCAATCCAGATAATGATGTCCGTGGCGAAATATTTTACATGTAATAATACATTGATACAAATATTATTAAAAAAAAAATAGTCTTTGATGGACAAAGAAGATGACTATTGTCTATGAGCTTTCAAGGATAATTTGTGTTCGTATTTTCCTCGAACTATCGTATGGCTGAAAATCTAGAACATCCTCACTAGTTAAGTTGTTCTTCAGTGCAAGGAGCTTAGAGAAGTAGTCACAATAGCATCGAATTTACCGGTTACTGAAAGTATTGATTGCAACAAAAGAAACCACCACATTTGAAAAAATATTTTCTAATTCAAAGTTGATAAAATTGAAATGTTGCAACCGATATAGAGAAATGCTTAATGTAAATGAAAATTATGAAAAAAATAAAGGCAAAAATTAAGAATCCTGCACCATTTGTGCCAAATGCATCGCCAGGATGCCTAGTCGCTTAGTATGTATAAGAATGAATGCATCAGGTAGTTTTCACGGTAAAATGACATTACGCCAAAATCCTACACTAGGATGTTAAATCGACAAGTAAACAAACAAAATAGCTGCCCAAGTTCAGTGCCATTGAAAAATTATATTAAGAATTAATCGCCAAACATTGTTATTACGCCAACACTAGTAGCCAAACAGCTATTACGTCATTCATTAAAGTGCTTTTAAGCCAAAGTTTATCACTTTAACGCCAAATAATATCAGTATTCTGCTAAAATTGTAATCATTGAAATGCTTTATAACCAGCATTTATCGCTTTATTGCCAAATCTTTTTACTAAGCGAATTTTGGTTTTCAAATTGCTTTTACTCCAAAAGTAATCTTTATCACCAAATTTTTATAGCTAAAAAGATTTTATTCCCTGATTACTTTTGCAACAAATGCTATCGTTTTTACTCCAAAATTTAGCACTATTATGCCAATATGCCCAAATTGCCTTTACGCCAATTTATTTCGCTTTAAAGCCAAAATTTTATCGCTGTTATTGCAAAATTTTAATGTTTTCTTTTTAAGCCACATATGGCGGCTTTAACACCAAAATTTATCATTATTGTGCCAAACTTTTATTCCTAAAATGCTTTTACGCTAAATTTAATCGCTTTATCGCCAAATTATTATGTGGAATAATGTTCTGCTAACTCACATGAATATATCATTTAGACAAAAATAACAATCACTATTCCGATAAAATTGCGCCAAAATTATTCGATAATAAGCCCTTTTTTTTCTATTATGGCAAAAAATATTTCATGTTGTTCGCGATGCTGAATTCGAATGACGAAACAAAATTATTTAAAAAGGAAAAAAGAGAAGAAAAGAAATAAAAGAATCACTTACATTGTATTCTGATATATCCTTTGTTGGAGGCGAAAATGATCTTCTCATTGCCTTACGAAAACCTGTACGTGCATAGCCTTATCAAATGAATGAAAAAAAACAAGAACAACATAAAAAAAATCCCTAGATAAATTTAATAAGTTTCAATGGCGTTTTGCTTCTGTAAACTAATGTTCTAAAATTAAAAAGTTTAATTTTTCCGCTCCTAATTCAAATAACGGTTGCCACAAAACCTTAACGATGGCAACAGCTATAAAAAGAAACGTCACAAAACCGCCAAACGATTTCATGCTTTCGATTGACGTTTACGCCGTTAACTAATGTTCTAAAAAAAGTAACATTTTTTAATAACGTTTTTTACAAAACCCTAATTATTTCAACAGCATTAAAACGAAAATAATTATTTGAAAATAAAATATATATTATTAATAAATTAAAAAATCGTTTTTCTTGTTTGTTTCGTATTTTCATGAGTGGCAACATCATAAAAATTGTTTATTTTCTGAATCATATACTGTAAACATACATTATAAGAACAATCTTAGAATAATCAATAATTTATCGAAATAAATATTTAAAAGTATGTAATGTTCTTTATTGTTATGTTAGTGTAATGTACATATATTAATGTTCTTTTTTTACCATAATTAAAAATTCTGGAAATAACTATCAAAATAGAAATAGTTGTTCAGAAAAGAAGTTAAGAATTTCTCTAGAGTATTGTAACCCTAAAGAAATTGATGAAACACTGGCGAAATATACCGCGTTGCAAAGATTGGCGACTCCCTTAGGGAAACAGTATTCTAGATTTCAACCAAAATTAAAACCTAATTTGCTGTATTCATCAATTAGAGCTACATTTAAGCAAAAACATGGAAATTCAAGTAAAAAAATCCAGGTATTATTAATTCCCGATGAGGTGTGTCCTTCTTTTGCGATAATCGATTATTAAAAGTATGAAAAGTGAAAAAAATGTCCTTCAAGCTGCTTTTTATATATCCCCTAATAAGAATCATTTGTCACTTAGATAATTGTGACCACTTCTCACCAGAAAGATTTCGGTTTAAATAGAAATACATTAAAAACCAGATTTCAGTGATCAATACTTAGCAATGTGTGAAAAGCTTTTAAGGAGAGTCAATCTTCTTGTGAAATGTTTCAAGGATATCCGGTGATCAAACGGATAATTGCAGCTGTAATCGAATTTTTAAGAAGTATGTTACTTTGAATTTTACAGAAAACAATGAAAATAATGGTTTTCTTTAAGTTTTGAGAATTCTATGAATTCCTCCAAAGATTAAAAAGAAATGGAATTAAATCTTTTTATTAAACAAAAATTGTCTAAGCAAAAATATATTGTCATATAACGAGTTTAAAATCTTTTATTATATGCTTTTCTACAAAAGTAAAATATGCATTTTATAAATCCAAAATAATGTAAATTGAACAGAAATTATTTAAAAAAATAATTATAACAAATATTAGAAATTATTGAATAAAAGTATTTAAAAAAATCTTGGCCTGAGCTTATATTATAATTAATATAGTGAGTAAACAATAAATTAATTCAAAATTTATTTAAAAAATAATTAAACTTTTAATTTAAATAAATGCAAACTCAAGCGAATGAATGTCAAAAAAAAAAAATTTTTTTTTGAAATAAAAGTCGTGATTTTAAAATGCATTTAAATGTTATTTAAGCTAACAGGCTAAAAGTTAAGTCCCAAATTTTAGAATTTAAAAAATAAAAAGTTATAGCAAAGTAATTTCAATTTTAAATTATTATTTACGATACACATTTCATTTTAAATTTTTTTCAACATTGCATAAGTAATTGATTGTGCATAATATATACATTATGTCTAATTTAAATTCAATTAGGCATCAATGCATTGGATACAAATAACGCTGCTTACCTTCATTATATATTTATTTGCTGGTATGAGAAATATAAAAGCCTTGAAATAGTGAAAATTTTCAAATTCAACAAAATAATCAAAACAGAAATGAAGTTATTCTTGAAATGAAGAAAATAGTAACATTTATTAAATATACATGGAATATTTTCGAATTTAAAAATAGATACCTTTTTTATTTTCGTCACAAAATATTTTCTATTATTTCAATACATTTTAAATATTAATTTGATAATAAAGAATTAATAAAAATAAAGAACTGAAATATGTAATGAACTTAAATGGGGAAATTGATATGTTATCTTATTACGTATGTTTCTTCATACTTTAAACATAAATTACTTAGTTCTTTCTCTATTTATATTTTTCACTTTATTGCATAATTTATTTTTTACATGATTTAAATTTTGATTAAATAAAGTTTTAATACAATGAAATAATTTATTTAATACTTTATTTGCTTTAAAATAAAATAAAAAAATTATGAAGAAAACATTTCTGTTGTCACGTGATCTTCTGTGATTAGCTTGAAAAATTACAAAAATTAAAAAAAAGACTATTAGATAATTAATTCATAAATTTATAATGTGAACTTGTAAAAGAAATCTGAAAGAAAAATGAAATTTTTTGAAATGATGTTTAAATCAAGATATGCTGTAAATACTTTTTCAAATACCTTTTTTTTTCAACCTTACTTTTTCGGTAATGAATGAAGTATAAAAGGTAAATTTTTTATAGTAAATAAATACTTTTTGTATAATCAAAACAATGTAATAGAGAAACATAATTCCAAATATACATAAAAAGATGAGGATCAGATATTACTGAAGCGTAATTAAACAGTGCCTTTTTTTCATCATACATAATAAAAATAAATAAATATGGTTTATTTAAATTCCAGTTTTTGATAATAAGAAGAAATAGGAATTC
>BPLQ01009382.1:0-206143 GCA_021605075.1 Caerostris darwini
CCAAAGTTGGGGATTTTCATAGTCCTCGAGTCTACGTCGAATATAATTGCCTGGTCTGCGACAGATCTTAATTATCACGAAACCACAAGGGGCTCACTTTGGAAACAGGCGGAAACTCCAGCCTATTCAATCATTTCAGAGAGCGAAAAGAAAACCCTTCTGTCGACTCGTCGCAGAACTCTCTCCCATCTTCACCAAAAAAACTCCTTTGAATACAATCTGACAAGAAGGGGGGGGGCCAGCTTCCCTCGCTTCTTAATGGTGTAGACGTTTCTCAGCACATTGTCATAATCATATAACTCATATCACTAATCACGATGGAACAACTCCTGGTATAGTTCATATTCAATCTGTAGTTGTTTCTACCTGTGAAGGTCGCACAGACATTCGCTAATTTCTTGAGCCTCATTATACACGATACCGAATATTTTCTATCAAATTTGAGCGCTGAGGTGGTTCTCATTTGTACAAAACACTAATTCATGTAATATAACAACCCACAATGCTGCTTGTGTGCTGTCAAATTTGTGTGATGGATTGATATTATATACTTGTCAAATGACATGCATTCCTCTCTCATGGGAATGAAACGCCAAAACTCTCCAAATGAGAAAAAAAATCTACAAAATGCATTTTTTAGAAAACGCACATTTTTGCTGTGAGAAACTGAAATAAGCAGGAAGCAAATAAAAGCATTTATTTAAAATTTAAATTTCTATGATAATGTAAGGAGTATTTAATTTGCAGAATATTTTGCTATTTTCACGCTCACTTTGTCGATATAAATAACCTGTGCTTTCCAATATGCTTGCATTGTTTTTATTCTAGCTTGAAATTCTTTAATTTTAATTATCCTATTAACATTGAAGATTAAGTTTAAAAATATACTGAATAAGCTAAACATTTTAAGATATTTGCAGTAAATAAAATTCTTTTGAGAGATGATAATTTTAATACAAAATACTTTCTATAATTATAAGCCATTTTTTTTTTATTTTAGGGCCAATCACTTTTACAGCATAACTTAGAACAATGGCTGGAGATTGTGAAGACTCGGGAGTATCTCCCAGAATCCATAGAAAAAATGTTCGACAACAACAGTGTATGCAAGGTAAGAAAGCAATATTTTCAAATGATACTTCATATGCAGACATTATAAACATAATGCCCAATGTTAAATTAATTTATAGAATTAGCATCAAATATGTTAATTTAAATTTTTTAACTATATATCTTATGGTTAAAAAATAATTTTCTTTACTACATTTATATGCAAAAGAAATTAACATTGATAAATGAATGAATTAACATCTAATAAATGAGATTGTAACGATGAATTAATTTATTTGTGTAAGAAAGTTTCTAAATTGGAATATTGGTATTTAAAATTTAACGAAACGATTAAAAATTTTAACATGTACTGGTTCTGGGTGCTTGCTAATGTCACAAAATATTAAAGACTGTATCATGATTGACAGACATAGAAAGTTTACTTTTCTTTCATGTGACTTTAAGAAGTTACTTTACATATAAATATAAAATTTTCTGTAGATCATCAATTGCTATACATATATCACTTAGAATATTTTGTTTTCCGATAAAGATTTTTGTGATTACACTATAATGACATCAAAATTCTGTATCGTTAATTAATTTCTACAATGAGTAGTATCACGTACTATTGAAAAAAACTGATTAGAATTTCATTGTACAATGGTTCTACAATAGTGATCCATATAAAAAAAACGAAATGACTACATTGATTCTTATAGGATTATATAATATGCATTCGAATATATTCGCATTTAAAAACATATAATCAGTCAGTTCTTCCTATGAAAACCTATATAAATTATCATCTTAGTTCGTTCAAACGAATTTATTAATATCTAATAACCATTTTAATTAAATATGTATGTTTATTTGTTACTTTTATAAATACTACATAAAGATTAAATGGCATATATGTATAACTTCAAGTGATATTTTCTTCGTGTATCTTTTTACTGTTTCATTTTAGTATTCGATACAAAAAGCTAAGAAATGCAATACAAAATTATCAAGCATTGTACCTTATGAATCAAAATTTTTTAAATTGATTGTAATTCAAAACAAATGCATGCAATAATTTTTGCATAAATCGAAATATGAGTTATTGGTAGTATTGACACTGATCTCATGATAAAAGTTACAATATGTTTTGTGTGTATAACTTACTAAAAAACTAAAATAATTAACATTTAAAGAAATTGTTTATTACACGATTATTTATTAAATATTTTCATTATGATTTAATGCAAAATTAACAAATTTATAAATGCATTTTTTTGGAGAGAATATGTTGTCTACCTCATATGGCCTATGCATATTTACAGTTAGATATTGATATCTGAATAGTAAGTAAGACCCATACATCAACTTTGCACCAGTTCGTTTAAAAACATTAAAGGAAGACCGATCATAGCCCCGAATTTTTTTAAGTAATCCCAAAGGTTGTTCATAGGATTAAAGGCCGAGGATAGCTCTGGATTGTTCACATGTTCCATTCTTCAATACTCAAGATTTCTGTTGACAGGCTAAGTTCAATGCAATGAAATATTTGCATCATCAGCAGCATGAAGTCATCATTTACATATGATTTTACATAAGGATGAAAATTCCCTTCCCATTATATCTTCCCTTACTAGATTCTTCCATAAACACTTGAAAATCAGTGTCCGCATGACCACTCAAAGAAATATCAACTCAAGTCATGATTTCATCTCATATTTACTTTTTCAGCCACGTACAAGGTATAATGCTTGATTACACTATTCTCTCCAGATCGTAATAAGATCTAAATTACTCTCCAAAGTAAACTTAGATTCATCTGTGAAGATTACAGAAATCCATTGCTGCCTCATCCTTGTGATGCGTTCTCTTGCTCAGCATATAGTATTGGTCACTTCTTTGCTGCCATTCAAGATAAACATAAATTTATATATTCGCCTTGATTAAAAAATATCTTTGCCGATATTCTTGACCCCCTTGAGACAAAACGATCTGCAGTCAGCACGGACAGAGAAGTGTTGCTTCTTCTTTGAAAGAATGAACCAGAAAATGATATTCAGAAGAAAGTGAGCTTCAGAACCTGGAACAAGTCTCATTGAAACTAATATTTAATTTTTAGTTGATCCCAAACACTTCAGATATATTCTTTTTAAAAAACTTTTATCCGTATGACAGCATCATCTTGTGATAAACTCCCTTCTATACATTTCACCACTTGTCATCTTAATAAATCTTTGAATGAAAGAACCAGAAAGTGATCTTCAGAAGAGACCTGCCCTGAGAACCTGGAACAAATCTCCCTGAAATTAATATTTAATTTTTAGTTGATCCTAAACACTTCAGATATATTCTTTTTAAAAAACTTTTATCCGTATGACAGCATCATGTTGTGATAAACTCCCTTCTATACATTTCACCACTTGTCATCTTAATAAATCTTTGAATGAAAGAACCAGAAAGTGATCTTCAGAAGAGACCTGCCCTGAGAACCTGGGACAAATCTCCCTGAAATTAATATTTAATTTTTAGTTGATCCCAAACACTTCAGATATATTCTTTTTAAAAAACTTTTATCCGTATGACAGCATCATCTTGTGATAAACTTCCTTCTATACATTTCACCACTTGTCATCTTAATAAATCTTTGAATGAAAGAACCAGAAAGTGATCTTCAGAAGAGACCTGCCCTGAGAACCTGGAACAAATTCCCTGAAATTAATATTTAATTTTTAGTTGATCCTAAACACTTCAGATATATTCTTTTTAAAAACTTTTATCCGTATGACAGCATCATCTTGTGATAAACTCCCTTCTATACATTTCACCACTTGTCATCTTAATAAATCTTTGAATGAAAGAACCAGAAAGTGATCTTCAGAAGAGACCTGCCCTGAGAACCTGGGACAAATCTCCCTGAAATTAATATTTAATTTTTAGTTGATCCCAAACACTTCAGATATATTCTTTTTAAAAAACTTTTATCCGTATGACAGCATCATCTTGTGATAAACTTCCTTATATATATTTGACCACTTGTCACCTTCACAACTAATAATATTTCATACCAAACTTTTAAGATCGAAAAGCTTTTATTAAAAACAAGGTAATCGTGATATATATAGCTGTGTCCATTTTATATAATAGTGCTTAATACTTTCAAAAAATAAATAAATAACCATATATATAATTCTTTCAATTTAATTTAATAAAGTGACTTAGAATATCCTATAAAAATTATATCAATTATCTTTATTCTTTAATTGCTATCGAATAGTAATTCTTTTAGTATACTTTTCTGTTGAAGTTCAATATACATGTATCAATACACATATCTGAGTTTAATGTACATATATACATGCACCATGTAGCATAAACTATATCATATTCGTTGAAATATATGAAGATTGTTAACTTCATTGGGTATACGAATCTTCCCTTACATCAATACTTTATCATGATATATATGTGTGATATTTTTTCATCTGCAGATTGGCAGCGAGTATGCGAGTTCATCTATCGTGATGAGTCCGATGTCATGCCAAAACATGAGCTGTAACACATCCCCCACTATAGGTGGCATGCGCAAGACCCAGAGCATCGATTCCAGCTACCTAGACCTTAGGGACTACGAGGACGCTCCCTACCCTAGACCTCTGTCCAGGGCCAAGTCAGACTTTAATCTCACCTCGTCGAGTGCCAGCCTCGTTTCCAGCGACTATGGTATCTATGTCTTTATATTAATTTTCAGAAGCAGTCGCATTTGATGACATGATACGAGACATTAATAAAATAATGATTTTTGCTTTTTTTACAATCCAAGGTTTCTTTAAAGTTTAAGTTTTGGAAAATGTCTACATGTTATAATTTATTTGAAATACATTCAAATTTAAATTTCGCTCAAGAATATTTGTGTATATGTTAAGTCAATACACAAATTAATAATTATCAATCCATCAAACATTGAATTAAAATTTGGCAAAAAAATTAAAATTAATCAAATTTTATTAAAATTATTTATAAATGTCAGAAGTTATTATCGAAACAGATATCAACTAAAATATTAATATGAACAAGAATATTTCTATTTTTGGTTGATCGATTTTGAGAGTATATCACATAATGAACCATTCCATCTAATTAAAAAAAATATTTTTCTGTCTGAGAAAGCTTTATGAATCAATTTTTTGATAATTGCCAGCTTTTGATTAGATTTAGGAAAAAATGAACGTTTGTGTATTGTGCGTTTTCTGAGAATGTCGTTTATAATTAGTGGTATCTAATATCATTGCGTTTAAATTTATTTATTAAAAATTATAAAATTCGAGTTTGGAAAGTATTCGAGTTTTCAACCACCTTCTGTGCCTTTCAATTTAGAAATCAAATTATTCCCACCATGCACAACCTTCTATCGTAAATTAAGTTTAGGAGAATTGTCTAAATTATAACAATAACAACATAAGCAATAATATTTTAGCATACGTCGAAGTTGCGGCCCTCAATTAGCAAAAATAATTTCTCCTGTTAAAACATATTGAAGTTGTTGAAAATGCTTATACAAGAAAAGTTGTTTAAAACCCACATCATCAAAGTGTGCCGTTATCTATTGTAAAAATTGGACACAAGAACTTGTTGACATTGAGAGTAATGAAGACGCTTTTAAATTTGCTCATATCAGAATTCAAACACTCAAATCGTTATAATTTTATAGGTGCAAATACTGTCTTATTCGTGGCCTGTGTGCAACTAGCGTGCAGGAGGATTGGGGTTAGAATCATATTGTAGGCTAATCATATTGGGGTTAGAATCATATTGTAGGCTAATCATATTGGGGTTAGAATCATGATGATATGGGATGTAATCCCTGTTTTTAGAATCGAGAAGACTTGACGGAGAATATGATCACTTAATCGTAAAACCTGTCACATCGATAGTCAGACTATATGGTGGGTGTTTTCTACCATACGAAACACAAATTTGGGGCACGCTTGAAAACACTATCCTCCCACGTGAAAGATCGGTGGGCCCTTCATGGTAAACACGAGGTCCACCAATATTCCCCCCTCACCTTTCTAACTAGGAAGATTTGGTTTGGATTGGATTGTTGCTCTACGGTCATTTTATGCACACGAGAGCTAAACAGACAGAGACCAATAGTTTAAAGTGTTCAGTTTAAATTTTAAGTTCAGTTTCACTTATAATTTCAGTGGATTCTGAACCACTAACAAACACCCATTCAACTGCTAGGATTCAAAGTCTAACTAGGAAGAAACTACATAGCCCTAGATGGGAATAAAAGCAAAAGAAAAGAAGCAAATTCTGTACAGAAGTATAAATTAAATGACCCCAAATCAAATTAAAAGAACAAGTTGCAAAACTATTATAATCAAATTAATAAACCAAACAATTACTTGATTAAGAACACCTTATTGTAACACCTTTGTAACCATATTTTCCTGTCCTGTTATTACAGCAAAACAATAAAACTATTAAGGCAACCTTTAATCAGAAAAAATTGAGGCATCATATCACCATATGATTCTATATGATTTTGACTTGAATGGAGAGATTATCCCAATTTAAGAAAATATTATTAATTATGAATTATTAAAGGCATTTAGCAATCCAACGATTTGATCTTTTCAGGATCGTCGCTGCGTGCAAAGACGATGGCCTCTGTGGATGGAAAGTCAAACAGTAGCTATCATGTGCGGGCACTCTACTCATACCTGTCCAGTGGGAGCACCAACTCAGCTTTCATGAGGGCGACGTAATAATACTCATTGGAGATAGGAATAAAGGTTGGCAGTATGGAGAGAATCTTAGGAATCACAGGTAAGTTTCACTGAAATACATATAATCGTCCATTGTAATTTGCACTTTAAAATAGGTGAAAGCACCAATCTCCTCTTTACGTTTGCTGGTTCGAATAGCCATATATCAGCGTCTCTCATGGGCATTCGAACTAATGGAATTTCTATTTTTTTTACCATAAGATATCCAAATGCGGGATAATCAACCTTGACAAACCTCTTGAAAGACAATAATCTTGCCTTCCCACGCATCATAAATTGTCATTGTACCATTTTAAATGGAACAAGAAGTTCCTGGTGTACAAAATAACGCAAAAATGTTATGATTAGAATACGGATATAATATATTTTTTTAGAATCATATGTTAGCTTTCTTTGGAAAGTGATTGACAAAGATTTTTAAATATTTGGTTCCTGCTGATCTCTTACTGGGGCATCATTTTGATGTGTCAATTTTGTAGTTTACAAGGGTTGATAAAGCATTTTAGGAATGACACTGAAGGGCAAAAGTTACCAGAAAACCAGAAACACTTCTATCAGATAACACGTGCATAGATGCTCTATCACATTTTCCCACCAAACAACCAATAAAATCGTACTTTCTCCTACGCACTGCAAGAGCGCCCACTGTGGCGTTCAGGAGAAATGGTCAATAGACTTCGTGAATCTCACCCGAGAGGAAGTACAGGCAACCGGCGTTGCCGCTGAGAAACGTTTAGTACAGCGCACTCACGCACTTCTGTTGAGAAACGTTTAATTTGTAATCTCTCATCCCGAGAGGAAATATATTTAATATCAACCTGTGCATTTGTTGACCTACAGTATATATTCCGTGCATCCAATGAGAACCTAAGTATCGGATTTTCGGATTAGAAGTGGAATCCATTATTATCTGTCTTTAAATTTGTTAAATATTGTATATATCTAATTGTATGTCTGTGAGTGTGCAAATAAAGCTGTGAGTTTTCAAGACTGTGTCTCAACTCTCAACCCAACCACATCCAGTTAAAATCCAGCTGCACAACAGACAACACTACAATCTGGCGCACAACATGAAGCCCGCTCGTATCTCTCCATTACACCATTCATTATCCTTATCAATATTTGTAAAATACGCCAACATTAGTAAATCACATTTATGTCCAATAGAAATCACACTTTTACTGCTTGTACTACCACTGGTCCACCAGTGCTTTTTGATTTATTTTGAGTTTTGTAAAAATAAATGAAAATAATTATGATTAATCGACCATTTACTTTGTGATTAGTGGCAAGGCTTTTCAAATCGCAGCCATTAGGATTTGTAAAATATTGTAAAATTAAAGAATACAGAAAAATCTCTGGGTATCTTAATCATAACTAATTGAAGTCATTACAACTGAACCAAGTGGTACATTTGTTTTTAACTTAATTATAAATGTTAAATATTTATGGAGCAAGTTTTCGTAGTTATTTACTAAAGTTGTTACAATGTATAAATGAGATTTGCGTAGGCAAATTAGGTATGTCATCTATATTAATTACTTTTTCATTCTTATCATAAAATAAAGCTTTTAATCTTTGCATCTTAATATTATCTGCTGCATTCCATAATTTCTCCTTTGTGTTCTTTTGTGAGCCAAATATGACTCGTTTATTACATCTCTGGGAGTACTATATATACTATAAAAGATCTTTATATTCTCAAGAGAGATAGACGATTTGAAATTAAATCTGATAGAATTATCTTTATTGCCAGGTGCTGCAATTTATTTGATTCAACATTTGGAGGATACAAATTTTATTTAAAAGTACTTTCTTCTTTTCAGAGTTGGATGGTTTCCAATAGCATACACAGAACCTATTTTGGATAGTTCAGAGAGTGAAGAACAGAGGTAAGAAGAGTGTTGTGTTCAAAATGTTTTATCATTTCGATTAACTTAGTAACTGTTTAATTAAAATATGATTATATATATTAAGTTAATAGAAATGATAAATAATTTTTTTATGGTTTTTTATGGATTTTTAACTAGATTCTTTGGTTAAAAAAAACTTTGCAATATAAAAAGTTATGGCATTTTAGAATTTTTTACAAACAAATTTTTTACAGTATTTCTTAAATAATTAAAACTGTTATTAAAATAAAGTAAATGAATTAACTTTCAACAGGTCTACCTTTAAGGTTTGATTTTTGGTCCGATTAGTAAAACACATTAAATTATAGTAGATAATACATGTTAAACTAAACAAACTAGAGTATATTGCTAAGGCTTTCCAAACTGATGAACTTTGATGAGGAAGTCGAATTTGAACGTCTTTTATGTATGCCGAAGATGGACATGATAAATTCATAGGCTAAAAAAATCTTCTACTGGGTTGGAAGAAGAGGATGAGAACCACACAGATGCCATCCTTGGTGACTTTGCTCCAAATTGTTGTGGACACAATGTAAATGTAATGTAGTACCATCGTGATGCAACCTGGATAATCTTAACCTGTTACATATTTGACTTTCTACTGTCAAATGATCACAGAAATAAAAGGGCCTAGCATTTTATTACAATAACAACATTATTCTTAAAAATAAAAGATTGTTGATTTTTAAAATTCCAGATGTTTATACATACATGTGAGTGTGACTACTAACTTTTTGACTTAGCTTTATACTTGCCAATTCTCACCACTAAACCAGAACAGCAGCAAACAAATCTTAACAATTCGCCTTGAAGAGGAAGTCGAATTGGAAGATCTTTTACCTATTCCGAAGATGGACATGATAAATTCATAGACTGAAAAAGTCTTCCACTATGCTCGAGAAAGAGGATGCGAACCTCACAAACGCCTTCCTTAAGGATTTTTCACCAAATTGTGGTCCCATAATGTGAATGTAATCTAGTAACATCGTGGTGCATCCTGGGTAATCTTAATCTGCTACATATTTGACTTTCTGCTGCCAAATGATTACAGAAATCAAAGTACCCAGCATTTTATTACAGTAAGAACATTATTCTTAAAAATAAAAGAGTGTGGTTTTTAAAAATTCCAGATGTGGATTTAGGCATACGAGTGCTATTACTAACTTTTTGACATAGCTTTATACTTGCCAGCACTCGCCGCTAAACCATAATAACAGCTTACAAATCCTAACAATTCTCCTTGAAGAGAATGAATTCCTTTCTCTCTTGCAGAAAGCGAGAGAGAGAGAAAATAAAGAAATTAAAACTTGGTCCCCCCAAATATTTATCATTATTTGCGCGAAGGAACATCCCTTTCCCCGCCGTTTCGATTTATGGGGGCAATCAGCGCTGACTGCATTACCATCCGTAATTGGTCTGCAGAACAATTATTCCTCCGAATTCATTTGCAAGCTTTATAAATATGGCTTTCACGACTCACCTTCCGCCGGCGATTCATTTAAACGACTCAATGAGGCGGAACAGATCTGCTGCTAATTGAACCAAACTTATCGGACTTGGCGCGTACTTTTTTTTTTTCGATGATTGGCAAAAGCCGAAGTGAAGATTTGTCCACCGTATATTTATATCCTTCGAGATATTTATACTGAGATATTCCTTCGAGACGTTGCCTTTTAAAGGAAAGCTCTGTTCGGAGTAGATTAGTTTGACTTTTTAATTCTTTGTATTTGCTGCTTGTGTAGATATTTTGAGTAGCATTTAGTTCTTAATGACTGATTTTAATTAAAAAGTAATCTTCAAGAAATCAATGCGAGAGTTGCTCTGAATGGGGTAATAATCATTGATGTGTCCCTTTATGTTTTTGTTTTGTTAATCTGCCATAGTTTAGAAGGAAAACTGTTGTCAACTACTTATAAAGCTTACAATAGTTAAGAATTTTGTATTTTTGTGACTGTAATATAATTTGGAGATTTATTTATTAAAAGTATTTTTAAATTGTGATAACTTACAAATGTGATAAATATAACTTTTTGCTAATATGGAATTCTGTATTGTAAAAATTTACAGTAATAAAATGTATGCATATTTGACCAGTCCTAACAAGATAGAGGCCCCTTTATGGTATATTTATAGGTGCATCTTGGGTAATGCTAAATTTATCACATATCTGTAGTGGCTAATAATCTCATCCCAAACGTACCTTTCGCTTAAAAACAAATATGCTAGTTATGCAAACATTGATCCAATTTGATAAATTTCAATCGATTTCAATCAATTTGATTTAAACATTGATCACTTGTGATTATATGCCATTTGATTATCATAGCATTAGATCTAATTAATAAAATATTTGTGAGGTTTTATATTTATTTTCGACGAAACAAATACTACATTTAAAATAAATATATTTCTTGCATTATATTCCAAGTTACCTGTCTCAAATAGGCGTATGATTGTTTGAGAAATATTATTCTGGATTGTCTATATTCTCAATTTCTATATTCAATAAATTATAATGTAACATATGTTGGACTTATTTAGAACCCTATTTGTCATTTCATGTTACTATTTAAAATAGCTAGATGTTAATAATCAAATTTGAACGATCACAATTCTTTTCTAATCAGGTGGATGTTTGAGAAGATCACAGTTTAGAATAGTTAGACGTTAAGAATCCCATTTGAAGGATCACAAGATTATTTTCTAATAGGGTAGATGTTTTAGAAGATCGAACAAAAGTTTTAAAATAATAATAAGTTTTAAAATAAAAACTTTAATGTATGATTTAATTATAACAGTTTCTTAGTAGCACTTTACTTCTTCAAGATATCATTAGAACATAAATGCTAACACAAATAATGAAATTACGTTTTCTTTATTACAGCAGTGGCAGTCCTGAGAGAAGCCAATGGGGCGAGAATTCCCGGATGTATCCCAGCATGAGCGGATCACCTCTGTCCAGAACACCCCGTCGTCCCTCCAGTAGTTACACCCTCAGTTCACATGCTCTGCCACCTGATCCTCCTGCCATTCACACACCTGCTCGGCCCCACTCCACCTTCACTGACAGTCCACTCTTCTCGACCAAAGAGATCGGCCCAAAAGTGAGTACCGTTTGCTGAATGCATTGAGTAGCAATAATTATTACTACTCTTAACCAATCAACTTTCAGGGTGATGAATGTCTTCAATTTTCGATTGAAGTTTCGAAACATTTACTACATCAAACTTATGAGTGTTCCTATCGATTTGCCCTGGGAAATATTTCCAGACCTGTTGTAGATTGTGTCTTAAACAGAAACCTACCATACCCATTAAGTAATCTCCAGTTGTAATAAATGGCAGTTAATATATGCTTTTATTTTCACGTCACGGTGGGGAAGGATTCCAAAAGAAAAAGACTGAAAAAATGTTCGAAGGCTATGAACTTTTTCTTGGTTGATTTCGTCATTTACAAGAGCTGCTATCTTTCTCTAAGAATCAATCTTCATCGATCTTGGAGAAAGCTGATCAATCACATCTCTTTAGTTGATCCATCAGATCCCTTAAAGAAAGATACTACTCCAATTTAGGAAGGGAGGGTATCAATTATAAAAGCAATTCAGTAGTTCAAGGGTTCTTTTAACAGTTTTAACATGTCCCAAACTTTGCAGTCTTTAATTGAAATAAATAGTTATAGAATAATAGTAATGAGAAGTCTGTCAATAAGAAGAGATATTGCGAGCATGTAATTTTATTAAATGTTTAAAGCTAATACTCGTATTTTTTAGTTTTGATAGGACATTTCCAAGAAAGTTCTGTAACTATAGATATTAATTCTGGATAAATTTGATAGTTTATAGACGACAAACCGGAAATTTTTAACGCCATTTCTTGAAAATTCCATTTATCAAGGTAAAGATAGAAATATGCTTATAAGAATATATATATAGACATGCACACAAGGTTTGGTTTGTTGCTCTACTGTAATTTTTTGCACATTTTAAGCTAATTAGACCAAACCTACTGTTTAACGTAGATTTCGAATCACTAACAAACATCCATGCCACCGCCAATGTTCGAACCTGAAGCTCATAGTTGCAAAGACCAGAGCGCTAATGCACATAAGGAGTGGTTGGTAGGCTTCCGTCGCCCTCCGGGCCGGCGTTTTTCTTGGTATAGTTTTACTAGGTATTCTTTAAATAGGGAAGTTGACATAAACGAAGTGATCGATGAACTGGAAAAAAAGAGAAGATTGGATACTAGTTAATAATTTGTTTATGTAATTTTTTTATGATAATTTTAATGTTCTCTCTTTTATATGTTTGAATGAAATTAGTACAATGCAAAAATTATTAATAAAATAATCAGTGTATGGAATTCAACTTCAAATACCTTTTCTATTACTTTATATATATATAGAAAATATATATAGAAAATATATAAAGTAAAGTTGCATTTTTCACAAGAAAGATACTGGTTAGAGAATTCTTTATAAACACAGTTATAATAAAATCACCTCTGTAATGATCTGTAATAATCTGAAAAGGGTCATTGGGAAAATTCTATAGAAATAAAGATAATCTTCTATAGACCTTTTTATAATAAAAGTAAGTAGGAAATGAGCAGATTTTTTTTTAGATATTTATATTAAAATATTGCAATACTGTTACCATATATTACGAAATTTCAAAATATGATATCTCAACCAGCAGTTGTCATTTGTAAATAATGATTCAAGAAAAAATTTACAATGCCGTAGTGGAATGGAATCTCGAGGGAATGATATCAAAACACATAGATTAACAGAAATCATTCCATGGCACACTCACAATCCACGATGAAGGATATTTAAGCTTAAAGAATACTGAAGATGTGCTGATATCAACTAGCATCGCCTAATTTGGCTAGGGAAAATTTGTTGCTCAATTGATCAGTAGACCATCAATAGATCAGTTTAACAGTCAACAATTAAAGATATTTAAATATAAAGAATAATAAGTATAAAGATGTACCGCATATCATTATGTACCGCATGTACTAGCATATCATTTGGCTATGGAGAATTTGTTGCTCAGCTGCTTCATACAACAGCGGGACGTTATCACCACCGCTTAGAATAACATTGCACCAAAGTTGCATAGGAGTGGGAACAGAATGTAGCCTGATAGTATTCAACCAAGAACCCGATTTGGTCTTTCCAATATTGATCACTTTTTTCATTAAACATGATCGGACGGCTTCTCCTGGCATTCTGAAACTTTGCTCTGCTTGTAAATACGTACCCATATAGTTTATGAATAACCACTCACTTCTATTACATACTATAAAACCAATCAACAACGTGGCACTATCATAGCTGCAGAGAAGATATATTTTATAGGATAATATGTGATAGCATACAAATTGAAGTAGCCTAAATATTTTTTAAGTGTTTAGATGCTTCTTTTTCAGGCTTTATGCATCGATCTTTCTTCAATCTATGATTGTGGGATAAGATTGGACGCCAGAAGATAAATTTTGAACTGTCACCCACACCACATGATCCAAGGTACCTCCAGAGTACCAATTTGAGCATCCATAAAATCGATGTCAAGAGGGATTCATGAGCATCAAAAAATACGACACATTAAGGATAGGTTGTAACGATTCAGTAATACATCACACAAATATCTACTTCAAATTAATCATCCTGCATGTTTAAAAACTGTAGCTTTGCTTGTATTTTGAAAATTGAATCATTTTTCAACACTTTTTTTTGTTATCTGTGTTGGTTTACTTTTTGGACATTTATTCCTAATATTGCTTTTATCTAAAGTACAAGGCATTATTTTTTTTTATAGAATATAGTAGCGGTTTTTTTTTTTTTTTTTCAAAGATTTTTTCTTTCAACAATAATTCTAAATTATCTTCACAGGTAGAAACATTGGCGCATACCGAAAATTAAAATTTTATAAAATAAAATGTCAGCAGCTTCAAGATTTTATTATCAGAATATAAATGGATAAAAAAATGCGTTGAAAATAATTTTATTTCTCTTTAATAATTTTATTTCTCTTTAATATCATAAAATAACATATACAGTAAAAAAAGATAGATTTTATATAGCATTATTCGTTACAATTTAAATGCTAAGAAATTATTAGAAAATAATTAAATTAAATACATATTTTGCAATTTGGTGGTCAACACAGAACACTACTTAATGCATTACTTCGGAAATTGAAGTTTTTATTCGCATATTCTGCAATTATTTTCTAAAATATTATAAAATTTAGGTCACCCTATCTCGATAGCTAATTAAAAATAATTTCCCTCTTCATCGAAACTTCATCTTGCATTAAATCCTTATAATAACTGCTCAATTTCGCCTAATAAATACATGTCTAAAAAAAACTCTTGCTGAGGTATTTACAGCCACTTAAAAATGAAGCCTATTAATGCCACTTTGTAATCGCATGTAACCTACCCCCATTTAAACACTTCTCTAAAAATTTCTCTTTTAAAAAAAATTAGTAATCACCTCCTGATTTCTGCACCTTGTTAACTAAATATTCTTCTACCAGGAAGGCAAAAAAAACTGTTATTTTGTCCTGATAAAACGAGCCGTATCCTTCGCTATATATCAGGATACATCCCTACACTGGCGTGTAACTTCACCTAATTAGCAGTAAATGTCCTCTTCCTGCAATTTAATCCTGTTCCTTCTAAGCCCTCCCCCTCCGTTTCGAACACCTGAACCTGTTCTCCCACCCACACCTCACCCCCATCTTTGCTAGAGTCGGGGTCTTGTTACAGACTGGCACGAGATACGACGTGGGTGGTGGTGGGGGTGGAGTAAGGATTTGAAAATGGCTATTAAAGCGCTTAACGTTACAGCTTATTACAACTGCTCAGCCAATTAAGTGAAAACCGGATTTTCGGCAGAGTGCTTCTGCAATTTTCGGAGGAAAAGAGGTCTGGTTCACAATTCGGTTCGTCCAATTTCTGGAAAATATCTCGCAATAAAGTCGCATGTAGTTGATTAAAGATATTTATGGAGATTCAGATGCCATATTATAATAAGGTAGGGTGAACTTACTGGATACTTATGTGTCGCATTAAATTGCCTAGTTTGCTTATAACTAATTGAGCAAATTCGTTTGGACTTAAGTCCTAATTTAACTGGATGGATTAAAAGTTATTTGCTATAAATAGCTATGTATTTATGGATATGTTCTGTTAATCATTAAATAAATTGCATTACTAAAGTTCATTGATTTATTTGATTATGATGCGTGGATGGATTAAGGAATTGCAAAATTGGGATTACAACAACGAGAATGGATATTTGATTCATCAGGGAAAAAGAATCTGGACGAAGAATGGATTGCGTCTGTATTTTATTATATGTAGAATAGAGTCATTATAATATTCTTCATCAATATCAAAATTAATTTATGAAACTCCTCAAATGATTAAAGGAATTAAAAATAAACTCATATAACAAACATGCAAATTTCAGAAAAAAAAGCAAAAAAAAACAAGAAAAATATCGACGATATGCCTCTATCATAATGTATGTCTTGTAGATATGTTTTATAAGTTTAAAATATATAAATTGAATAATGATAATTCAGAAACCGAACAAAATATTTCTTTGTGAAGTTTTGAAAATTTCTTAGCCAGTAGGAAAATAATTTGTAATGATGTATTATTAGAAAACAAGAACAGCTAAAAAATAAATTATTTTTTTATTATTATATTATATTTTATAGTATTGACTTGATATAAAGTCAGTAGAATAAATTATGTAGCAGACAGGAGTGTAAATATACGTTTAGGGGTTTCTTTTGTCAAGTTTTTGCACAAAATCCATCAATTTTACTACTTTAATGCTTAAAAAATCTAACTTGTCATTTGGGCGTATGAATCTTTTAACTGGCTTCAAACTACACTAGATTTTTTTTGTTGAATAAATTTTAACATACTTCTTAAAACAGTAAATAATTATTGCTTTTTTCCTACTTTTTTAAGACAATCCTTGATTAACAATGGAATGTATCATTATTTTTTCAATTTAATTATATTTTTCCAAAGACATCCACAAATGCAGAGCTTTTGGCTCAGTGATTCTATTAATAAATGCTACTTGGCAAAGATACTATTCCTTCTGATAACTTATACTGATATCACATCAAAATCAAGTAAATTTATATTTTAATATGACAGTGTGTGAGCATCTGTAAGGCTAGGTGACAAAGAATACCTGGGGACAATTTCTACATACGATGCATAATTAAGACCCAAAAACATCAATATCATCATCATCATTAGGATCAAAAACATCAATATCATCATCATTAGGATCAAAAACATCAATATCATCATTATTAGGATCAAAAACATCAACATCATTAGGACATCAACTATTAATTTCAACAATCAATATGCAATTTCAAGCTATTGATGGGTTCTAAGAACGTCGCAAGAAACATTTACGAAGATATCCAATCCCCACTTAATGTAACACAAAATGGCGGAGAAATATGTAAGAATTCTATCAGATAGAAAAGGCAAAAAGTCTATTCTGCTTGCGTGGAAGATGCAGCGACGGAAGCTAGCCACATCATATCTGCAATATTTTACAGTGTTAAAAAAAAACATTCGATTGGTTTTTGCATTTTTATCCTTACAAAGAAAATCATGTTCATCAATTATATGAAGAATACTAAAAAAAATAATAAAATTTTTGTGAACGAGGTCTTTTTTTCTTCCGAATATTAATTTGATGAATATGAAACATTCTGTGGATTGAAGTAGTTCGCATTTGTCTCAATAGCCAAGTCAATGGCTAAATGGGGCAGACGAAATTCTTCACGCGATTAAGGAAGAATCCGGAAAATGGTTTTTACAGCTACGTTTATCGTTGGGCCATTTTTGATTGAAAAGATAACTCATATCTGAATCAAAATCGAATTTTGCTTCGTCACTGGGCAATGGTATCATGAATTGATTGCAGAAATTTATAATTCCAAAATTACAAGAACATGCACTTTTCAGAGCATTACTTTTATGCAAGATGGCGGACCTATTCTATTTGGTTTGCGCTGTACAAAAATGATTCAGACAGGATTTCACAATGCACGATTAATCAACCTTAAGATTTCAACAGCTTCACTTCGTTGGTCACCTAATATCTCATGGACTTTTGCCCATTAGCCATCTTCCTACCATTCTTTCTTTCGGCATTCGACCATTGTATTTGAAAGTTAAAATTCATTGCTATCAGAATAGATGTTCTGAGGCCTGATGGCCGGGTGACGAATGCTTGGTGCCACAAATTTTTGTAGTGGTTTGGAATCCACTTTAAACCATAGTTCCCTGGTCTAATGTGTTGGTCGTAGGGCTGCAATCTATCTCATTAAAAAGAACTTCAGCCTCACGGAGCCAAGTAAGACTTCTACTTACAGGTGCTCCATCCCAACAGAAGCTGCCTTTCACCTTTTCCCTCCTTCCATGAGACCACAAGGGTTCTTGCTGTTTATCAAATGGGATAAAAAACAGATGCGATGTCCAAGAAAAAAATGGTTTTACGACTAGAACACGTTATTCGCAATGAAAGGGGATATATTTAACATTTATATACATTAACTATTGAACATTTGTATGTATAAACTGTTAAACATTTATATGTGTGCCAAAGTGCTACCTATTGGCAGGTTTATATTATTTCTATTTAATTTATTTTTTTAATTTTTTGTAAATGATGAGCGTTTTATTTGAATCCTCTAATCTACAATAAATATTCTGGCCCATTTCAAGCAGTTACAATTCCATCTGAAGTGGCATTTTCATTAATGCTGTATTCTGGAGTTTCTCATATAGACAAAAATTCTTTGACTCGTTCTCGTACAAAATGATTTACTGTGCTTAACCTAACTTTCAAACTTAAAACATTACCTGAAAAGTTCTCATTAAAATTTAAATGCAAACTACTCGGAAACGGCCATGACTAAGCCAACTCGCTCTCTTTAACAGCTTGAACACAATAGCAAAAACAACTGAATAAATAGAAATAATCGCGTCAGTTCCGCCTGGCGAGCAGAGGACGTCTTAATTTCAGAATAGGAACCTGATAAACGTGGATTTATGAGGGCCGACTGAAAAGGGAGGTACTTTTGCGTATAATCGTGCAAATTAAGCTGGGAAGACGAGCATCTGGGAGCTCTGAGGCCGCAGCCCTAATTCGGTTATGTGGGAATTATTTTGAATGACTCCGGCTCGGCATTTTGAGATCTGCAATCGATGGGCTCATATCTTTTTCTCTCTTGTACAGCAAATGTTTTTCGAAATTGTACGATCTAATATTCATGAGTGAGCTTTTGAAGTGGAAAAAGAGTGCATTTTAGTGTTTTCTTTTGAAAAATGTCTAGGATTTGTTCCAAGTGATTTTAAGATTTATATTTTGCTGATTAATACGCAAAAATCATTGATGTAATTGCTTAAAATATTTATCTTATCTTTTTCTGTTTTGAACAGAAATGTTTTCGAAATCGTACGATATTCATGAGGACGTAGTAATGGATTTTGGAAGTGGAAAAAGTATCAGGATTTTAATGTCTTCTTTTGAAAAATGTCTAGGATTTGCTCAACATTTAATGAGGGATTTTTGTAACTTTAGGATTTATATTTTGCTAATTAATACGCAAAAATCATTTTAAATGCTAAAAATGTTTATCGTATCGTTTTCACTATTGTACATACATGTTTTTCGAAATCGTACGATGCAATATTCATGAGGGGGGCCTGAATGGCAGAGTGGCTGACGCTCTGGAGTTCGGTACCACAGGTTTCAGTTGAGTCCCTACTGTGCCATGGATGTTTGTAGTGGTTCGGAATCCACTTTAAACCATAGGTATCGGTCTAACAGGATCGTAGAGCATTGCGGGGGTATTGTTACTCCGCGTCCGTGGCTTATCTTTAAGCTACACGTACCTCCTGGGTAGTGCTAAGGGAGTAACGTTTGTGCAGCGCTTGCCTTAAGGTATCGTGGACAATTGTCTAAGTGTTTGCCAGCTGCATTAGAACAAAAAATATTCGTGAGGAAGTAGCAGTGCACTTTGAAGTGGAAAAAGTGTCTGGATTTTAATGTCTTCTTTTGAAAAATGTCTACGATTTGTTCAACATTTTATGAGTGATTTTGTGTATAATTTTAAGATTTACATTTTGTTGATTAATATGCAAATAGTATGGCTGTAATTATTTGAAATGTATAAATAAAAGTTATACTTAAATATGCAAGATGGAAATTAGTCCATCAATTCTTTATTTCTGTCTAAATATTTGTATTAAATTTTCTGAACACTTTACAATGGAAGAATTACTTATTGTGTGTGAACTTTGGCCAATATCACTACTGAAATTTATGACGAATACTTACAGATGAACATTTGGAATTGATGCATATCCTTTCTCTATTTCTAACTCAGTGGATGGACTTTTCGACCACCAGATTTGACGTGTTCATAACCGTAACCAAACTTACGTTTCGTTTTCGTTCGAGATGTATAATTTCGCCCTTTGTCTTCAAAAAACCAGTTACGATGACCGATTGGCTAGAACTCTGGCGCTCTGCACCACGGGTTCGAATTTCCGGCAGTGCCATGGATGTTTGTTTGCTCTTAATCATTTAGCACTATCCAGGGGGCACGTGTAGCTTGAAGATTGGCTACTAATGCGAATAACACCTTACCATACACTTTCAACTTAGAGACCATACACCTACATCTAAAGAATCATACAGGACTTGAATTTAGTGACATCTAGGTTCTACTTTTGACAAGTACTTTAAAACTTGCAGTGATTAGCAGTCAACAAGAAGAATAGTTTTAAAATTTCTTCGTTTTTCAATATTTCTATTATTCAAATAAAAAAAATGACAATAAAATAATAGAAAAAGAAAATAAAGATGAAATTAATTTTTACAAGGTTTTCCAACTTAAACTTTTTTTTTCGTCCCTAGGCCACGCCCGTTAAAACCAAACAGGCTCCACGAACGCCCCTGCACGATGTCAACCATCAGACGACAGCGACGACCCCTGCGTCCACGACCACCACCTACGCGTCCATCAAATTCCACCACCCACCTCTGCAGGAACTCCAGGAGACCCCGCAGATCTTCCGCTCCCCCCGCCGCTCCCTCACCGCCCCCTTCCCCATCTCAGTGCCCCCTCCGAATCCGCCCTCCCTCCACAGCAGCAACGATTCGGGATTCTGTAACGAGAGTAGCCCAACTCCTTTGTCGCAGTCGGAGGGCGCCACTGTCGAAGAAGGGGCAAATGCAACAGACAAGGAGTCCAGGTGAGCCTCAATCACATTCACATTCTACTTACATACTTCATTAATATTTTTTGTGCCAAGTTATCAATGTTGTCTAGTGTTCAATATAAAATCTACACTCAAGAGCCAAAACATTATGACCACCCCTACATTTTGCAATGAACTCGCCTGGATGACGTGGAAGGCACGTGAACTGGTGGAAGTGGTATTTAACTGCTGCTGGAGAGTCTGAAGAATCATTCTTTCACTTACTTCTGTGTGTGATGGGAAAGGCTGCGGATCTAAGCGACTTTGATAGAGGGCAGATTGTAATGGCTCGAAGGCTCGGAACAAGTATTTCCGAAACTGCACGACTCGTGGGTTGTTCGCGATCTACAGTCGTTGGTACTTATGCAAAGTGGATGAATGACGGTGAAACCAGCAGTAGACGACATGGTGTTGGACGTCCACACGCTATCAAAGAAAAAGGTCGTCGGAGACTGTCTCGCATGGTGAAGCAAAACCGGAGCCAGATAGTGGCGCAGCTGACAGCCCAATACAATGCAGGGCTAAGTAGAATAGTATCGGAGCACACTGTTGGATATGGGGCTACGCAGCAGAAGTCCCACTCGTGTGTCTTTGCTGACCAAGCGTCATCGCCAACTGCGCCTGCGCTGGGCCCGGGAACATCGTGACTGGTCCATAGATCAGTGGGAGAGAGTTGCCTGGTCAGATGAATCACGGTTGGTCATTCATCACGCCGATGGCCGTGTCAGGATACGCCGTCTTCCAGGCAAACAGTTGCTCCCTCAATGTACAGCAGGTCATACACAGGCCGGTGGTGGCGGTATTATGCTTTGGGGGACGTTCTCTTGGGCGTCTCTGGGACCCGTGGTTGTGGTAGAGCAGACCATGATTGCTACAGGGTATCTGAACATCATTGCGGACCAGTTGTACCCTTACATGGCCTCTGTTTTTCCAGATGGAAATGGAATGTTCCAACAGGACAACACCCCTTGTCACAAGGCTAAAATTGTGTTGGAGTGGTTCCAGGAACATGATTCTGAATTCCAGTTAATGTCCTGGGTGCCTAACTCACCGGATCACAATCCGATAGAACACATTTGTGGGGATGTCCTGGGACGGCAGCTCAGAGTTCAAAGAAATTCGCAATATCTATCTGAAGCTTAAACATCTGGTACAATCTGTCTCCGGCCATCTACCAAGGACTTGGCGGGTTGAAGCTGTGTTTACAAAGTGGGCCAACTCGTTATTGACAGGTGGTCATAATGTTTTGGCTCTTGAGTGTATATTGACCTCTAATATTATATTTGAGATACTGAGAGACTTCCCAGAAGGATATTACCGACGATGAATCGGATAAAAATTTAATGAATATTGCATTTAAAAAGAACAACGAATGCATTCAAATCAGCAAATGAATATTTCCATAGTGTTAAGCTTTTTTCTCAAAATAAAAGATTTGGGTGTGTGATTTTCAGGTGATTAAAAGATATTTTTGAAGGAGCAATACTCATTTTTTATTGATATTTCGTCTCCTTTCATTTAGTAAAATAACTCATTTTCTGCTTTTTTAAAATCATTTCTGATTATTTGTTATTTGATCAACTAATGTCGTAATAATGATAACGATGTATTCATCATTGTCCAAATTTCTATTATCTGAAAAACCTTAATTTTGGCAGAAATTTTACAAAGCTCTGTTTCATTATAATCGCAAAATTATTACGACCAATTTTTTTTTTTCAATCTCTTCAAACAAAAAGAAATCTCAAAACAAAAATTTAATGTAGCAAAAGATAAACTTCATCAAAACTTTTAAGATAATCTGGAAGTATTCTTTGCATGGCCAGTGGTAATGACTGTTGCGAAAACTAAGACTATTATATTCCAGCGTGAACGTCCAGATATCATACGAAAAAATAAAAATAATGAAAATTGCAAAACTAATAAGATAAAAAATAAAGTAATTTATTTTTAGAAAGTTCTTTGATTCTTGTTATAAATGAATTTGAGATATCTTCATCCCATTTCTCAAACGAATATTTAGAGAAATGTATTACATGTTATCTTTTCCAAGTTTGATAGCACAAATTCATCCTTTTTCAAACCAAAATCACCTTTTGCAAATCAAATTCACATTTCTGCATTTTAAATTCGTCTTTTTTGCACACTGTATAGTAATGTATTAAAATTTCATGGATTACTAGCAGATATTCGATTCGCCATGTTCTTTTTTGTTCCTTGGCCCACATTTTCATCGCTGCTGTGACCCATATCGACATCAATATCTACTTAAGAGACTCACTTAATATTCTGTATCAACCTTCAAATTCTGCACTTTTCTTATATGGTATCCTGCAATGTAAAAGGAAGCGCTTTATGTTATGAAAAATATGTAGGTCATAAAATCCTTCTGTCAAATTCGAAGAGGTTTGGTTTGTCGCTCTACGGTCATCTTGTGCTCGCGAGGGCTAAACAGACCGGGACTTACAGTTTAACGTGGATTCCAAATCACTAATAAACATCCATGCAAGCCGCCAGGAATCGATCCTGAAGCCTGTGGTACCAAAGGCCAGAGCACTAGCCGCCTTAGCCCCTAGACTGCTCAAATTTGAAGAGGATTGGAGGAGGTTACGAGCCTCCAGATGCGACTCCAGGTGGTGTTCATTTTAATTTGAGGTTAAAAAACTTCTGTGCGGCGTAGCAGACTTCCCAGGAGGCACTGAGTAATGCTGAATCTACTATATATCTACAGTTTTTATTATAAATGGTCATGATTCTACAAGAGCAATAATTCATCCTAAAACATAAATTGAAAGAAAGAGGGCAGTGCCTCGCGGGAGGATTTTTAAAGGGAACTACCCCACATTTGAATATCGTATGGGAGAAAACCCGGCAAACTTCCACCAGGTAGTCCATCTAATGAAGCTGTAATGGGGCAACTCAGCTCTAGGCACAATGATATGGTGTGGTGTAGTAGTAGTCCATCTAACGACGATTTTGAACATCACACACGCTGAACATCATCTGAACATCACACACGCTTTCGAGTCTCCTCGTGTTTTGAAGCAGTGTCCACAACAAAGTCGCCAGCGGATTGAATCTCAATCCTAATGCTCACCAGCGGTCTACGCTACTACTTAGTTGTTAAATTTAAATGTTTCCAGTTATAAATCTTGACTATTGATTATAAAAAATAATAACATTTTAAATTTTTCTACAAAAAGGCATTTATCTTTCTACGTAATTAAACTTATTATAGTTCGCTTCATTAAACGATGTCAGTTAACCGGATAATCTTTAACTGTGGAGTTGCACAACAAGTTAGCTAATACAATTTTTTAAACTCAGAAGTATGTTTAAATTAATGCTTCTGTAAACAGCGATAAATGTTCAGAAAGTATTAAATCACGAATCTCGAGAATATTTTTATAAGTGAAAAATACGCCGGCGAGGAATTTCTCTCTCTAGAAATAAAAGGGGGAAATTCCCCCAGGGAGCTAATTAAAAACGGTTATCACCACTCACGGAGAAAATATATTTACATTCTCGCCTCGTTACGCTCCTAATGTAAATAAATGCTTTTCTGTCCAAAGTCGTTTTATTTTTAAGCATTCTCCTTTCTGGAGTGAAGTGAAGAGAGCAAACAAAAAACTAAGAAGAAACCTAGAAAGAAATAGAAAGAATTATAAAAAAAGAAATGGCGTAATTTAAGAATACGTAAAAAAAAAAAAAATGGTTTTCCTATTTTTGTTTTTTCTTTATGAGGAATAAAAAATGAGATTATTTTTATTAAAAACTGAAAAAAATATTTTTAATTTAGATATATGAAACAAAAAATATGTAAAATGTATTGTTTTTATTGCATAAGCTAATATATCAACAAGTAAATTTATGCAATAATGCATGAAATAATTTTAAAAAAAGGATAGGTTGAAAGTTAAAAAAAATTGAGGCTTTTCAATTATAAAAATACTTTCTATATGTTTATGGTAATTATTACATAAAATAAACTTATTCTAATTTATATTTGAAGAATAAACATGACACCTTATAACTGCAAATTGAACTAGAAACAAGTTGCTTGGAAAAGGTGTTTAATGTCATAATTGTTGTTCTAAAATTGTTTTATAATTAGGTCTTACATAATTAAACAAAAGAGTTTTTTAAACTTCCAATATAATTGCTATAATTTCTAATACCATTGTGTAATTGCTAACGTTGAATATTAGATGATATTTTTGTGGTACACAGGCAGGCTCGTATTTCACTACTGTATACTATGAAAAATCCATGGGCAGGGGATCTTCCTTGTATAAGGTATTTTATAGCAAAATATATCTTTTGGGCTACATGTCTCGCATTTAAATAAATGTGTAGAAACCTATAAAACTCCCACCAAGTAGGATGAATATGGATGCGAGATGCTGGTGTCACAGTTCGATCGACTCTCCTTGTTTCTATAAACCGCTGTTACTACAACTACTACCACACCACATCACTGTGCCTAGAGCTGAGTTGCCCCTATACATTTTAGGAATGATGTGGGTGATGTGGTGACGCTCTTACAGTCATATGAAATAGGGACTTACGACTTAAAGTGGATTCCGAACCATTAACAAACATCCATGGTATAGCCGGCACTCGAACCCGAAACCTGTGGTTTACAATACATGCTACCAGGGGTTTGAAACCCTACCAGGAACCCTCCTGCATATTATCTACTCCTGTTGCCACTGAGCCTAGAGTTGGCTACTCTATGATATTGGAGATTGAACTATTGTAGAAGGTGAATGCCAAGGCTTCTGTGTCCCGTTTAGTAATACTTAAGATAACACTTTTATTTAAAAGTATGATCTTAAAGTGTATGATGTAACAAGTTGCAATGACAATATGAAAATGCAACGCCTATCAGTAATATATATATAATTTTTAGCAAAAGAAACTATCTATGAAGGGCCGATCTGACTCGCATTAATGCATGTTACAATCTACTCGCAATGACGCATGTTGCAATCTGAAGGCAGTTAATTCCTTTCCGTAATAACTTGATTCTTTTAAATGTAAACAAGTTCGAAAGTTTTATCTTGAAACTGAATTAGGTAGAAATCTATCACCACCAGTACTTCATGCATTATTTTTCCAGATGTATTTCTACCAAATATTTTTGCATGTTTTTTTTTATTTACTAAATATATAAACTATACCAATAACAGCCATTTTGTTTTTCTTTTTCAGGGATAATATTTTTGCTGGTGTCAAATTGCGGAAAGTCGTCACCAATGATAGATCAGCTCCAATGTTATCGTAAGGCTGTTGCCACAAATGTAACACAAACTTTCTCAACCAACCTATGTATATCCAAAAAAAAAAAAAGATTTATAAAAGGCTAAAAAAAAAAAAGAAAATGGATGCTTTCTAGAAAATGAACCTTTCATAAAGGTTTGCGGAAGATTTAGTCTAGTGTGCTATAAAATGTTTATACAAACAACTGTACTGTAATATGTAAAGGACACAAGCGGAAGTTAATACACCCAATTTGTTTTTCCAACAGGATTTGAAAATGAACGTTACCTAATTTTTGAAATTTTCCCAGAAATATAGTAGTGTTTTAAGTTCCCAAGCAATACAAGGTGAATTTTGACGAACTACCCTACAGAAAAATCCAGCCATAGTTATCTGTGACTATATATGCACATATATTTTCGTCTGCTATTTCCTTTTAGTAAATAATAGAAAATAAATGTATGCAACAGAACTGATTATTTATGATAATTGTGTTTAAATGTTCTAAAGAAATTAAGTACTATTTGAGTTAAACTTTTGCAAACGTTCCCCTATTGTGTGTTATCCTATTGCTTTTTATAGAAATTATATAGTATTAATTATTATAGTATTGTTACTATTAAGTTTTAAATAAAAGTCATGTGCAATATTTATCCGAATAGTTAACTTTATTAGGTTATTTTATTGAATTTATTTTATTTCGAGGTATTTTAAATAATAAATTAAGAGTAAAATAAAGTTTTAAATGAATTTACGAATAATAATTTATGGAACAACGAGAAATAATTCTTGTAAATTTTGTATGTAAATTTAATCCTTTATTTTTGGCCACTATATTGGTAAATTAATAATTGGTATTGTAATTAATTAAATTATTAATTTACCAAGATGTAATTAATAAATTACCAACATAGGTTGTATCAAAACTGTTTTATATTCCTGTTAAACGATATCAATTTGTGGAGGATATTAACTTGAAAAAAGGTTTTTGTTTGTATTTTTAAAACAAGTTCTTTATAAGCTCCATCCCAAAACATTGGATGGTTTGGTTAAAAGATTAAACAAAATCAACTTTTAATCTTGTTATTTAAGAAAAGCTCTTTTACATTGGAATAACCTTAATAAAGAGGCTATCAGACTGAACATGTTAAAAAATAAAATTATCTGTTTTTATATGTAAATATGTTCAAAATCGTTACAAAAATATGTGAACACTCTCTGTAAAAATCATTTTTGAGTTTTAATTTTTTAATACTACTAACAAATTCGGTCTAAATAACATATTACAGTGTTTAATACAAACCTTTTACACATAGATACATGCATTACGCATTAAAAAGCTCAACTTTGTATCAGCATATTAAAACAAAAAAAACAATTGCAATATTAAAGAGTTATGAATGTTCAATTTCTATAAAAAATGTTATAGTTGTCTTTTAAATAAATTGCTGTCATTCAAACATTATTTTAATTTTTTTATAGCAACATTCAAACAACAAGTACTTAAATCACTGTGAGAAATTTTGTATTCCCATTCATTCTGCATTATTTTCATTTAGATCAAAGGCTAAATTTTTATTGTTTTCATTAATATTTTTATAACTAGTTCTACTCTGTCAACCCCTGTAAACTATCGTTACGTATCATTGTAATTTTGATAACTCAATTTGATTATGTCAGCAATAGATGAATGGCAATATTTCTTCCTAAATCAAAATTAAAATTTAAAAATATTATTTTCATCGCAAGTATACATTATTTGTAATGTGACAATGGCATTCAAATATTTTACAGCAAAAATTATTACATTTTTTGTATCTTTACTGACCAATGAAATGGGTACGTTTTTTTTTTTTTTTTTTGTAATTGTTTTAAATTGTTTTTTGGCGTTACGTTTAATCAGAAGTTTTCTTCAAGTTAGTAACAAATATTTTATTTCGACTCGCGATACGATTAATCCCAAATAAAAGATGTTTCTTAAATACCGATCTGAGAAATTAGGATCTGATACTATTTAAAATGTGAGAATTCCTTATCAATCAATTATTGTAATTTTGAAGTTTATAATTATTAAGGTTTGTATTTCAAAAAATATTTTATCTTGTTATTTTTATATTTATCGTTGGTAATTTGATTTCCATCTGTATGAAATTTTAACTCTCTCCTTTTTAACGTATCCGTAACCCCTATTTTAGAATCCCTGCCACAATTCAATATTTTAATTTATTTTTTTTATTTTAATATGTATTCCAAATATGTGAAGTTCATGACTTGTTTAAGTGACTTTAAACAGTAAAGCTTTTTAAATACACTATAATGAGCCGGTTTTAGCTTTTTTTAATATTAGATTGTTCCATACGGAATGAACTTTTGAGTAAGCAATTTTTAAAAGGATACAACACAAATTGTTTAAACATATTCAATCAAAATATGTTCAATTTCTGTCCATTAACTTTGCAATGGATTGCAAAACCTTTTTAAAGCAGTTTCAAAGAACACATTTGATTTAAAATCAATAAATTCATTACAGACTGCTTTGACAGCTTTGTGACTGACAATGCGTTCATTCTAAAAAAAACTGTTCCAAATGTATAAAGATTAGTAGTCAGTAGGAGAATAGTATGGTGAATATGGTAGATGAGGCAACAACTCAAATTTCAACTCGTTCAAATTTTGGAATGCGATTTGTGAAACTCGAGATTTCGCATTATCATTGAGAAGAATGACTCCTTTTCGATTCATTCTGGCTTTATAATACCCAATATCAATTTGTTGATTTGGTTTCGGGCTCTACAGTCATTTTTTGCACACTTTGGGCTAATTAGACCAAAGAGTTTAAGAGGGGATTCCGAACCACTAACAGACATCCATGTCACTGCCAAAATACGACCCTGAAGTCTGTGGTACCAAAGGCCAGAAAGCCAGCCAATTGGCCTTCAGGCCACGCTTCTAGTATATCAGTAATATTATGTTTTACTTGTTTGGCCTATTCCAAGTAAACTGTATTGGATAACTTACGTTTGATGCCACTAAAACATCACCATTGTCTTATTTGGATGCAAGCTTGGTTTGAGTGCGTGTTTACGATTATTTTACACTATCCTCTTTTCATCAGAAGTAATTATACGGTCCAAAAATAAACAATTTCTTTAAGGAATACTGAATGATCAAATCTGCAAACGTTGCAATTTCTGTCTGTCAGTTAGCGTGGAACTAACTTTAACAATGCTTACTCCAAGAACAGTAGAAAGTTCTCTGACAGTTAAACTTTTGTCTTCAGACCATCACTACAGAGGACATTTTCGTGTCTTCCATGGAGTTAATTTTCTAAGATCATATCTCCTGATTTGAACTCAAACCCTCGTCTCGCTATGGATGCATTATCGGTATCATTCCCAAATGCAGCATTTATGCTTAGCGTTACATAGGTAGCAGCAGAATGTGAAAGTTTATATTCATACAGGAAAATAATCCATATTTTTATTTGTTTAAGATTTTCTTAAAATTACAGAAACCAGATGCAAACAAAATATACATTTAGATATTTCATATATTAAGCAATAAAAGGGTATACAACACTCAAATTTAACTTAATTCTGGTATGTATATATTTCATAGAATGTCAGTTTATAAAAGTTCATTTCATGTGGAACATTCCAATATTTTATAAACATATTTAGAAAATTTAAAAATTTATTAAATTTTTTATTGAATTGCTGTGTTTATTTAACTGTTGATGATTTGTTCTGTATAGAATAAAGTTTTGTCGCTTGGTTTCTGCTTCTTGTATTTTATTCTATGTTATTGAGAAAAAAAAACACAATCTTTAGATATAAATTTCATTATTATAAAATGAATTTAAATTATTATATTCACAAAGTACCTGCTTAGATGAAAAAATTATTTCATAAAAATTAATGCTGAATTTTAATAAAAATATTAAGTTATCTTGTAAAATTAAATAGTTTCTGTATAGAATAGTTGCAAGTCCCTAATTAAAATCATTTTATTAAATTCTTTATCAAAATTACTTTTTCAGTATTAAATGCAGTGATGTATAAACTATTAGAAGAAAAAGTTACACAAAAATCCACATTTTAATTTAAATAATTTTATAAATTTTAATACGTTTCTTTAAATAACGTTACCTAACATTTTATTTAATTGAGGAAAAATGTTTCTGGCTTTTCACTTCAATTTCGCTTTATATTTTGAGAGAAAATGATCCCAAAACGAGAATATTTCATTAAAAGTCATTATAAATATTATTAACATTGGTCGCCATTAATTCCTCCCTGCAAAAGCAAGAGTTGATTGCTATGGATTTTAAGCAACAAAATCCAAATGCGGCAACGAAAATAATCCAACACCAGTAATTTATTTTAACATTTAGAATCAGGTGCATTTTATTTATTTTGTCATGCATAATTTATCATTTTAAAATTATAATGCATAGTATGACTACATAGTAATTCAGCAGCCTTTTTTTGTTACAAAATCAGAAATTTTGCACTAAATGTAGTTTTCAACTGGGCTCCTACTGAAGATTTCGCATTATTAATTTTAGCTTCGTCCGGCGCTTAAATAATATGACTATACCAGGTACATCTGATCCCCTAAATTGTGACTTTTGGATAAGTGCATCTGCAACGTCTCGGCCTATACTGGACCTATAAAGGGTTCAAGAAGAGAGCCACTTTCTGGATCATGGGAACACTAACTTTTATTTACAAGTATAGTATATATATATATATATATACACACACACACAAATACAGAACTCTGGGTTATTATACAAATAAATGAAAATTAAACATTTTGATCCCTAGTACACGATTCAATCACAAGTACAATTCTCTCCAAGATCAGAGATTTTCAGAATTCTCAGTTTACTTCGAATCTCAAAACATATGGCCTGCGGCAGACTTTAATTAGCACACGGCGCGATACATTAAATTACAAAGGGGTCACTTTGAAAACAAGTGGAAACTCCGGCCTGTTCTGTCATTTCAGAGAAAAAAAGTAAAAAACACTCCATCAATTCATTATTCGTCTCAGAAACCTCTTTCTTCTCCAAAAACCTCCTTTAAGAAAATCCGTCAAGAGGAGAGGACCGGTTCCCACCCTTCTCATTTTTTCAGCTCATGGTTTATCATCCATCACAATGCAACAACTCATGGTGTAGTCCATATTCCATCTGTAATTGTTTAGACCTTTGAAGGTCGCACTGGCAATCGCTAATTTCATGTGGTCTCATTATCCATGACACTGAATGTCAGATTTGTGTGACAGGTTATTCTCATTTGTACAAGACACTTAATGCAGGTAATATAACTACCCACAACACTGCTTATCTACTTCAAATTAGAGTGGCAGGTTGTTATGCATTTGTCAAAGAAAATACATTCCTCTGTCATGGGAAAAAAAATTGCCAGAACTCTTTCCGTGGGAAAAATGCTGCGGCATCCCTTGCAATATCATTTGAATTGAAAGTAAGCTATTGCATAATTTTGGGATTCTTCTGCACTTTGAATTATTAAAAAATAGTTTGGCCTTTCTGTAAATCGTCTATCAGGAATCTTACAATATATCAGAAATTGTGTAATTAATTCGCAGAAAGAAGTCCCTTTATGTTGCCGTCGAAGACAACGTGTTTATGATTTCTTATGTTAGGTATATATAGTTTTTATAACGCATCTGTTAAGTAAACATAAAACTTTGATTTGCTGAAACGAGGAATCAATAAGGTAAAGGATTTGTCAACTTTAAAGACAAATGCCCACACATAACAAAGGCCAAAATGAAAGACAGCAATTTTGTCAGCCCTCACGTGAAACAGTTTCAAGAGTATAATTTCAAAAATTCATTTTACATAAATTTTTGCATTTGTTCGAGCTTTTTCTTGGTAATAGAAGAGCAGCTTCTGCTGAACTTGGAGGGACACAAAAATTTAGCACAAATAAAAAAAAGAGAAACAGTCGGCAAATGGATCGAAACTATATTTAGCGGGTTACTGCTGGACTATATGTACCTAAAAAATATCATGAAAAATGTAGCATGGAGACTTTGTTAATTTGTTAAAAAGACAGTGAAAGATATTTTTTTTTCTTCATAATTTTATGTAGTATTGAAAATGATATCAATATTTCAGATTATTTAATATTTTTTTTAATTAAATTGTTCTTAAAAACGATACATGTGCTGATGCAATTTGCAAACAATATTTAGATTTAGCAAGATCCTTTATTTACTATTATTTTTTAAATCTCATTCACTTATTCATTTTTTGCAAGAAAGATTTATTTATGTCAATCAGTATTATAAGATTAAAAAAATACTAAATGGTTGTTCAATTAATGTAAGCAAAATCTGAACTTTAGACATTTCTAATGTAGCACCTTAGATAACAGATTCAGATTGAGATTGAGATTGAGATTGATCGTCAATTTGGCTTTTATGAACAAATCCGAACTGGTTTACATATTTTGCATTAAAGTCCAATTAGAAAGCAATAAATTCAAAATTCGCTTTTTTCTGTAATAAATTTTATTCACATCGTTACACTGGGACATTATCGTATCTTGTTGCATAAACGTGATAGCATTGTTACTAATGAGTATCATTATTTTATATAATTAAGATTTGGTTTGTCGCTCTACGGTCTTTTTGTGCACACGAGGGCTAAATAGACTGAGATCTATAGTTTAAAGTGGATTTCGAATCACTAACAAACCTCCAGGATTCGAACCTGAAGCCGTTTTATTTATAATTAAGGAGTATAAGAAGGTTGTAAACGAATGAAACTAATAATTCATGAAACAATTGATGAAAATACGAAAAAGTATGAGACTTTAAAAACTGGTTATTTTTTTCTATAGCCTTTAACAAATAAAATAGTTAAATTTCAAAAACCTTTATTTAAAGATTATATATTTGCATTTACATTATTCGAAGGAGCGAAACGCATCCTTATGTTAGGCAATAATGTTTCCCTTTTTGTCATGCGTTTTACATATTATCTATTAAAGCTCTAGACTTGAAATTTAACTCAACAATATATAAAGTAAGGTCTAGACATGTTATCGATAATTATCTTTTCAAAAATATTGATTTCTTTGATGTTAAATTCTCATAAATATTGATTAACTCTATTAAGCCAATTTTAAAGTCATTATAATTAAGTAATAGCTTTCTTAAATCAATTCTAAAATTTGCTAATTATTGAGCAATTCTCATAGCTTATAATTAAACAACAGATCAGAAATTAATTGGCTAAAATCATTAGCGAAACAGTTTTTTCTAGAGAAATTTCAAGGACAATAAATCGTTATAGCGTACTAGAAACCAGGAGGGAGCAGAGTTCCTTTGGGGAGAAGCAGCCAGCGGGTGTTAAATGCAGCTGGAGGAACACTAACCGCAACCGCCAAGTGTGAAGCTAATTAATTTCGCGTCAGAGGTGCCAGGCGCAAATTATTATGGAATAATCAAGTGTTATTGATCAAACACAAATCCCTTGCAGACCACACGTTTCATTCAGCAACCAATGATATGGGTCTCTCATCATATGGGCCCAAAATATCCATCCATAGATTTTACATGTCGAAAATACCACAAAATTTAATATTATTTTTAAATGAAAAGGTTCCATTAATGCTTAATTTTGCTGGTAGAGAAATTGTAATAGACCATCGCTAAGAGTAAGAGATAATAATGTTAAATTCTATTAAATCAATTTACCACTATTGTATTACCGTGCCCAAAAAGTAAGACCAATTATTTATTTTTTTTCAAAAACTATTTAATCTTCCAAATTTATTTTATCACCTTCAAAGTAATCCCCTCCGGACACAATGCACTTATGCCAACGTTTTTTCCAATCCTCAATGCATGCTAAAAAGTCATCGGCATGGATGGCCTTCAAAGCGAGCGCCGATTCACGTTGAATCTTTTCAGTCGACTCAAAACTGTGTCCCCGGAGTGGTCTTACGAGTTTAAGAAATAGTCAGAAGTCGCACGGGGGGAATACGGTGGTTGTGGAACGATATGGGTTTCATTTTTGGCGAAAAAGTTACGAAGAATCAAGGCGGTGTGAGCTGGCGCATTCAGTGTTTTCGGTATCAATAGAGATTTGACGAGTTTGAGGCCTAATATGGAATTGACCTATCCTTTTGAAATTTCGACTTCATCAGCAAGGTCTCTAATTGTAAATCGACGGTTTGCAAGCACCGAGAGCTTCGTCGGTTGAGGTTGATGGTGAACCAGAGCGCTCTTCTTCAACGTGTTCTCTGCCTTCTTTGAACTATTTATACCCCTTCTAAACCTTTCTTTCTGATCTAGGAATGCTCACCGAATGCCCTCTGCACCATTCTATACTTTTCCGCAAACAAAATTCAACGCAAGTTCTTTTCTCAATTAATTCAGACATTGCAAAAATCACCACATTCAGTTTTAGCGTCTCACAAATCCAAGCCTAACTCAAACACTAATCAATATTTTGACGTGAAATTTCACACAGATATCAAGGACAGTGCCAACAACCTAAAGAAGAAAAATATTGAAATTCCATAAGGCCTGGGAATTTTAAATTGGTATTACTTTTTGGAAGCAGTTGTATAGTTATTATAATGAAATTTAAAAATTATATCTGACATTTTTAAATTTCATTATAATAACTATCAAAAATTAATTCATAAATATTCTCTCGAAAATATCAATTTAGAAAGAATAAATGAAAGACAGGTCGGGTTTCATTCCGTACCCAAAAATATGGAGTAGTGAATGGGGGGATATATGGAGTCCCATATGGAGCCCTCATCATATAGGGCCAAAATATCCATCTATAGATTTTACATGGCAAAAATAACCCAAAATTTAATATTATTTTAGATTAAATGTCCTATTAATGCTTAATTTTTCTGGTAGTTAAATTGTTATAACTGTCACCAATATAAGAGAGATAGATAATCTTAATAGATTCTATTAAATCAATTTATCATTATTGAATAGTTATGGTAATGAAACTCAAAAAATGTCTGACTAAATAACAATTTAGAAAGAATAAAATGAAAGACAGTTCATATCTTTATATATAGAAGATATATGTATGCTTAGACAATTTTAAATTTCTTATTGAAGATTTTTGATCACCTCCACCTTTACAGCCTCGATCGACCCTCATCTAGTAACTTCTACATTTTCTTACACCTGGAGAGCTAGTTTACTTCTAGTTTGCACAGTTGCTATATAGCAGACCGACATTGCTTCAACTACAAAAATATTTTTTATGTATAAAGAAAAAGTCATGTCTTTTACATTAAAATACCTTTATATTGTATTCCATATACTGCCCTGTAGGATCTTGAATTTAAGAAACATTTTTCTATTTGAATGAATAATTTTTAAAAATTCAATTAAAAACTATTAATTAAAAAAAATATTTAGTTAAATGTAAATTGTAAATCCATAAAAAACCAAAAGGTGCAACTCAAGTCTTAAAAGTGGGCTGCAGACTTTCTAAATAATATAAAATTAAGTGGTCATAATATTGATAATAGGGCCTTGATGGCCGAGTGACACAGTTTTTGGGTCCAAATTCCGACGGTGCCATGAATGTTTGTAGTAGTCCGTAATCCATTGAGTTCGTTGGGATGACAACCCTACCCAATAAAAGGAAAATATTTCCTGTTTCAGAATCTGCCAGTCGGCAGATGGCCATGGTCCAACATGGAGTGTAGTGCCGGGGAGTTAGTAAAGTAGTAGCAGATACAGTCGTTCACCCTGTCCCAAATAGAATGGGGGACTCTTAGTAACTTTCGTAATTATTATTAGATCTTCAGAAAAATGATACCATTAGAAATGGCAGAAATAATACTTAATTGTGATACAATTCAATTGATTTAAAAAATTAATTAAAATGATAAACTACTTGGTGCTTGTAGATGGTATTGGTAAATTATTAACCCTACCCCGTAAAAATAAAACCTCTTGTCTTGAAATCGGCCAGGAGGCAGACGGCCTTGGCCCATTATGGTGCTGTGGCTCCAATGAAAAAGAATATTGATAATAGTTGGGTACTGTAATGTTGTCTCCATGCTAAAAATTGTTTATGATTATTCACATCAACAAATATTTATTGATATTTGTTTAAAAGAATATTCTATAATTAATACGTGGAAATATATGCTTTAATAAGAAGTAAACCAAAAACCACTACATGGTACTATAATCCTATTTATAAATAAGAATAATAACCAAAAGGACGTTACTAACTGTAGTTATCTGCTAATTTAATAAAAAAGAACATTAGTCAATAACTTTCTGAGATGTTCAAAAAGGAATCTTTTAAAACCAAGAATAATTTAGTGTTGAAATTTTTTTTTATTATGTTAAAGATATGTTGTTTGTGGAGTCGTACAAAAAAGTTCTTGTTTTGAGAAAAGAGAGGAACGTTAAAACATCAACTTTAATTCTTTCTCCATCAACACATGACAACTTATAAAGAATGACAAATTCCTAAAAGAGATACTGCCGTAATATATATAAAAAAAAAAAAAAAATCGAAATTTTAAAAAAACGCATAAAGCAAAAACATTTTTTATTTGATTTCACTCCTGAAAAATTATTGTCCATAACAAATGCTTGTTGTTCAGAGCTATTTCTTCGAACATAAAACAAGAGACCGTTTAGAAGAAAAAGGAAGAAAAAAAAAAGAAATTGACATTTTTAAAGCTGCCATATTTTCTCCGTTTAATTTCGTAGAGAGTTTTAGAACCCTCCGCGAACAAAAACACAGTCATACTTCTCATCTTTCTTCACCCCCCCCCCTTTCTTTTTAAGAGCACCCCCTCTAAAAAAGCAAATCGAATATTGCTGGATGAGATATGACGACGGTTATTCGAAAGAACATCTCTTTAAAATCATTTTTGGTTAGCGTGGTGAGCCCTTGCAGATAGTTTATGGCAAGTAAAAAAGGAAGTCTTATAATTTTTTATTAAGATAATATAGATAAGAAATGATTAAGGAGTTATAAAAATGATTCCAGTTTTATGAGTTTTAGATTAAGTCTTAAGAAAGAAAAGGAAAAGGGAAAAATCATTGCTTCGTTTCTTTTGTAGGGATTTTTACTGGTTTCTGTTGTAGTTTTTATTGGGTAATCAATTATGGTAGGTCATTAAAAAGGAATATTTGTTGCAAGTATTGATTGTAGATAATATTAATTACTGTTGTAACATAGTTTATTTTTTAAAGAACATAATGGCGTTCACTAGCTTAAACTACAGAAAAAGGAGTAAAATTTATCATTTACAATATATAGTAGTTATTACAAAAGAAATATTTATTAGTTATTTAGAAAAATTTCTCAGATATTTTATCAAACTTTCAACTACATAGCAATATCCTTTTACGAGTTTTCATAGCAATCTTCTTTAAACACATGCACATTAGTTTACATATTTTATGTCTTCGTATTTAAAAAAAGATTTTATGAAAATCTCATTATTGCAGGTTGGGGAGTCCTTTCGAATTTGTTCTCCTTACGCTTCAGCAGAGAAATATCGAACATCTTTTGATGGAGAAATAGAGGCTTTGAATTGCTTTGAAATATTTACTGATTTTTGAGGATAGATTCGATAGAGTGGTTATTTTGTGGATTCACAAATCGCAATTCACGCTATTAATTCAACCAAGCCACACTCATCAGAGGAATCTCCCAGTGTCGACATTATATGCAGGAATTGACATTGTAAATGAAACGGGTGGCACTTCAGTGGATACCTGGCCACTGTGGCATTTTTTGGGAACGAGCAGGCCGATTGTCTAAGCAAAAAGAGGCTCAAGACTACTTCAAATGAGATCTTAGTCACTGTCACTCCATTCTATAAAATTATAGATGAAACAAATAATAACTAAAAGCCACAAGTTATAAACTCAAGATGGAATTAAGCCAAAGCGTTGGAGAGCTGAAGATCTTTTAACAATGCCCAGTAATCCGCGACGACAACATGCTGTCGCCCAGTTCCGTCTTCTGACTGGCTATGACTGCCTAACAGAACATCTCCATCGCGTTAAAATCTTTTCGAATCCTGGCTGCCCCCTGTGTGACAGACCCAACGAACAGAGACCACCTCAAACGATGTGCGGTTGACGGCGACTTGGAGACATCGCTTTACTGGCGTGCGAGAGAACTCGTAAAGCAATGACTTCGGTCATCTTTGTATTTTTTGGATGTTTATTCTTTTGTATTTTTTTTACCTTATTATTATTATTATTATTATTATTATTATTATTATTATCTTGCCTTGGCATTGAAAATAAAAAAAAGTTTTTAAAAAAGATTTATGAGAACTCCTTTTCTTTGTGTCCAGCCAATAAATTATCAACCAAAAAATTTACAAAGTTTACATTTTTCTAAAAATAATCAGTAAATTTCTAAATTTTGTCTATCTCTGTCTATATTTATACGATGCTGTTCTAACTGATTTTAAAAATCTACATGCACGTCAATTAGTAAGTTAATTTACAAATTGGTGTAAACCTAGATTCTTAAAAATGCATTAAATCCTTAATAAGAGTATAAATCCTTTGGTATAAAGGTATAAGTTCCCGTACAATGTCATTTTACGAGGTTTAGTAGCAATCTTCCTTAAACGTATTCATATATTTCATGTCTCCATATTTAAAAAAATTTATGAGAACGCATTTTCTTTGTATAAATTATTTATAAACCAATAAATTTACAAAGTTTTCATTTTCCCAAAATTCATCGGTAAATTTCTAAATTTTGTCTATCTCTGTTTATACTTATAAGATAATGTTCTAACTGATTCTAAAAATCTACATGTTCGTCAATTAGTATGTCAATTTACAAATTGGTGTAAGCCTATATTTTACAGATAAAAAAATCAATTTTAAAAATAAAAATAAGGTGATTTTAAAATTTGAAAAATTTAATTTATTAATTTATAATAATTTATTATGAATTTTTTAACTTAAAGATAAATCATAATTACTAAATAACACATTAACAAAAATTGGACTATTATGCATAACACTAAATATTTTGTGTAAAATCTATATTTAAAAGGCATTATGAAAAATAACATTCGAATTTTCAAGAAATTGCCTTGAGGAAGAAAATCTAAAATAAATTTTACATTAAACAAAAAAAGATGCCAAAATGCAAATAATTTTTAATATATGCAAACACAATTGATGAAAATATATAAGCAATCGCTTGCTTCGCTTTATATGCCACTAACATATAACGAAATAGATATTCATACATGTTCTTAATAAATATGGGCACAATAAGTGTAAAGGCTGCAGTTCCACCCAGTAAGGAAACATAAAAAAATATATATTCTACAAAATTTCTATAATCTTAGGAAAGCCAACTTCCCACATACTGAAAATAAAATTTGTAACAATTATCAATGCACAATACTAAGCATATTTTCTAAAAAAAGTAATTAGTTGCAAATGATAGTAATTAGCAGAATACTATTTTGAGTTTGGTTTGGTTTGTTGCTCTACGGTCATTTTTTTGCACATTTTAGGCTAATTAGACCAGGACCTACAGTTTAACGTGTATTCTGAACTTCAAACATCCGTGCCTCTGTGAGAATTCGAACCTGAACGCCTGTAGCACAGGCCAAAGCGCCAGCCAATTGTCCATCAGTCCGCTACTATTCTGAGTAGAAGAATGTTTTTCACACTGTATATTTAACCAAAATAAGCATTCATATTACGCATATGAAAAGTAAAAGCAAAGGTATCGATAATCACTGTACACTATGAATATAAAATGAATTTCAACATCCAATATACTATCGTCCAAGTACCACAATATATTACTGTATCAAAATATGCATGTATAATAATAGAATTCAAAGAGATAATAAGTGTGATATACTAGGCTTCAGAATAATGTAACGACTATTCCGAAGTATCGAGTATATACTATCGAGAATCACAGATTAATGAATATTAAATGTGTTTAAATGTTTCAGCAATATGTGTAAATGTTGCAATAGGGAAACATGAAAAAATTATATTCAACGAAATTTCTATAATATAAACAAAGCCAACGTCCTACATTTGAAAACTAAAATTCTTAATTATCAATGCACAAAACTAAGTATATAGTCTAAAAAAGTAATTTCAAATGACAATAATTAACAAAATATTAGTCTGAGTAGAAGAAAATTTTTCACACTGTATATTTAACCAAAATAAGCATTCATGTTACACATATAAAAAGAATATGAATATAAAATGAATTTTAACATTCAATATACTATTATCCAAGTACAACAATATATTATTGTACCAAAATGACCATGCATTATCATAGAATTCAAAGAGATAATGCGTGTGGTTCTCTTGACTTCAGAATAATGTAACGGCTATTCCGAAGTGTTGAGAATCACAGATTAGAGTTGGCGAAACATTGAAATTCATCAGTATGGGGGAAACCTTTAATCGAAGTTGTGAATTATATTTTGCTGGTTTAATACCTTACCCGGTAGTTATGTCAAGGACAATTGCTGTAAAGAGGCATATATTTATGCTAGATACAATCTATTAAAATTTATTCCGCTGCTTGATCTAAATGCATTTAGACATAACATATCAGATGTTAAATAAGCATACGCTTTAGAGAAAATTAAGATCAATATCGAAATTCATCTATCTATTTGATTTCGGATAATGATATGTTTAAAAATGGGATTTCATTTAATTATCTTGCTCTTTATATTATTGTTCCCATAAAGACTTGTATAATCGCAGAATTTCTGATTAGTACATCTTGAAGATTTATATTGTTATAGATAATTTAAAATAAGCATATTATTTAGCTTCTGATGTTAATTTCATTACACATTTCAAGGTATTAAAGTCATACTGGAGCAATAAGTTTATGAACGAAATAGCAAAAACTGGCTGAATTACAAAATACAATAACGAATGTTTAATTGACTTGACTTTGATGCTTGCTAATTGGCTGCCTTATTTAGAATAATCTAATTGTAGCTTAATAAATAATACAATGAAAAAATGTTCTTATGTTCTTCTTATCGCATTTGGTCGACAGCCACGTCTAGACTATAAACCCGTGTCTTAAACCGACGAATCATGATAAAGGGTAAAAAATGCAGCTTCTTTCCGTCCTTGATCTTGCGGTACAAATAAATAGGGCGTCCTAAGGGAGAAGTCTGACTTTACCCCACTCGGATATACCACCAAGCACTGGGTACCCATTTTACTGGCTTTTTACGGTATGCATGGGCTACATTGGGGCTAATGTAACTCGGATCTACATGGCAAACAAGAAAAAAAAATTATTATAACCTACAAACTACAACCAACAGCAAAATACATACGCGAGATGAAATGCTCTCTTGTCCTTCAACAAAGGAAATCGCAAAGCCCCCCAACTCAGCCTCCCCCTCCTAAACAAAAATTATCGGCAAACATCCAAATCCAAATACAACAACATCCAAAAATTATAGCTATAAAAACAAAGAATAGATCAAATAAACAGACTTACCTTTACTAGCTTGATCATCTGCTCCAATTTTCTAGATTAACGACAATCTTCATTCGATCATTAGATCACACATTTCCTTTCCTACATTGATCTGAACCAAAAACAACTTCAATTTCAATTTGTTGCCAATTAAAGTACAAAACTTTAATACCGTCCATCATTTGAAGATTGAATTAAAGCAGCCCCTCCCCTATTGCAAGGGTTATTCTTTTTCAAAGGTTTCCATTTAATCCAATTGAAAAGAAACCCAGATAGTGAAAAAATGCACTTCAAGGAAGGAGTCAGGGTAGGCTAATAAAAACGACTTTTAGACAAAAGCCCATTTCTCAGCCTCCGCCTTCAATCCTTTGAGCAGGCCCGGAATTCGGACTGACGCCTCGCCGACCTTCATTCATCAACTTTGACAAATGGGATGCTCCAGAAACGGCAAGAATGACAAAAATAAAAAGAAGAGGGGCACATGAAAAAAAATTTATTTTTTTTACTTCACAATTTATTCATCTGCTTCTTCGATTGGATAAATGTGAGGTTTTGAATGAATTTTCTCTTAGAGTTTTTTTTAGTACTTCGTCTGTTTCTGATACGTTTTGTTTTGCTTTGTTTCACAGAAAGATAGGTAAAGCATTTATACTGAAATTATTAGTTTAAACCTCTACACTTGGAGGGCTGGGATGGCTGAGTGGCTAACGCTCTGGTGCTCGGTACCCCAGGTTTCGGATTCGAGTTCCGGCGGTGCCAAGAATGACTGTAGTAGTTCGGAATCCACTTTAAACCGTAGGTCCGGTTTAGCATGATAGTAGAACGTTGAGGAGGTAATAGAGAGTGTTTGCATACCGTACGTTAGTTACCGTAGGACGTCCGTTAGCTTTTTCTCCCTAGCGCGCATGCTCATAGGAAACTGAGCATGCGCGCTAGGGAGAAAAAGCTAACAGACGTCCTACGGTAACTAACGTACGGTATGCAAAAACTCTCTATTGTTACTCTACGTCCGTAGCTTATCTTCAAGCTACACGCACCTCCTGAGTAGAGTTAAGTGTTTTCCAGCTACATAAGAACAACCTCTAGGCTTTAAACCTCTACGCTGGGAAATTCTTTTTCAATTCATAAAATGGAAAATTTTATTTTAAAAATATCAAAATAAGAAAAAAATTCATTGATTCCTTTTGAATTTAGCAAGAGGGTTTGACTTGATTTGACTTGACTTTGAGATTTATGCTTGCATTGGCTGCTTTATCTCAATTTATCCAATTACTCTTGAAAAGAAATCTGAAATAAAGAAATAAAAAAAGATAATACAAATAAAAACAGGTCTTCAGATAATCAGTGAACTTTTACTGATTCCAAAGTATTAATAAAGAAGCACCGAAATGTGATGCCGTGCAAAACTTATGTCACTAAATAATACAAAAAGGTTAGTACACACACACACACACAAACTACGTAATTTTTCGTAGAAAATTAATTAATGATATAGTTTTATATTAAGGTTCGACGCCAATATCAAATAACCAAGAATAGGATTGGACTTTATATCCAAAAGTCTGTTTTAGTTTTTCTCTTTGTACTTCACATTTAGTGCATTGGAATAAAATATGTTCCTCTATTTCAGGTTTTTTGCATCTTGAGCCTAGTGGAGAAGACGTTAATCCAAATCTATTGAGTCTGACTTTAGAAGGACAGGTTTTAGTGCGAAATCTTGAAATTGGTATTTTTTCTTTTCTAGCAAGAGGGCTACATAAAAGCAAGAGGGCTTTATCAGAATTATTCCTTGCATATGTTATTTAAATTCTTCTTCTTCTTTCTTTATTGCCCTAACAGCCCCATGATGAGCCAAGAGCGTTTGCTTACTGGCAGAGTTTGAGACAGGAGATGTTTTATTTTTACTGGGTAGGGTTGCCAGCCCTACGCCAAACGCTTTTTAATCACATTAGATAGGAACATACGGTTAAAAGTGGAATCTAAACCACTATAAGGATCAATGGCCCCACCGAGACTCAAACCCGAAACCTGTGGCACAGAGCGCCAGATCGATAGTCACTCGCTCATCAGGCCCCATTTAAATAATTACCTTTTTCAAAATTAACTGTATTATAGCGAAGCAAAAATGTCGTCATCAATAACCAGTACGGCGTCTTTTTTAATTGGCACGTTTTGTGAGATATTTGGCAGTCGATGCAACAATTAGGAATCAAAAGAGTTCTCTGTTCAATGATGTTCTCTATGTGATAAGTCTGGAATTGAACAATTATCGAAAACAAATAGATCTTCTGGACATTCTGCTCTCTTTTTTCAAAATTTCCACGGCCTGGCAGCCAATTAGCTAGCGTTCTGGCCATCGGTAAGACAGGCTTCAGGTTCGGCTTCAGGTCGTTCTGTTTGTATGTTTCCTGTTATCCAGCATGGATATTTGTTAGTGGATAGGAATACACGTTAAACTGTAGGTCCCGGTCTAATTAGTCCAAAGTGTGCACAAAATGATCAAAACCAAAATCAACAATTGAAGTTGATGTTTTCGTATGGTGAACATACCGCTTTTATTTATTTGTTCATTGTTTGTTGAATGAAGCAACGAAACTGAGTTTGGTACAATATTGTTCAAATAAATTATTTCAATACACAATGTTTAGTTACAGAAAAATATAGGAAATTTAGAAAATTTACTGAAAATTGTCAAACAGTTGTATTTTAGTCATTTTTTTTGTTAATTATAAAAGAATCAACATTCTGTTTCAATTTCTTTTTTTTTTTACATTTCATTCATCTTTTCTTAAGTCATTAATTAAACCATTTATCATTAATTAAACCATTTGTAACAAAGTAAAGAAATTGCTGATATTGTAATAAAGAAAATATATTGCTAAACTTTCTCTAGTATCGATAGGAAATATACATTAGAATGCACTGAAATTTTTGAGTAAATTTGGGTTCTTAAAAATTGTACTTCTGTTTCCTTTATTTAAATTTTTATAGTAAACATGTTGTTCTCAAATACTGGGAGAGGCCTGATGACCAATTGGCTAGTGCTGTTGCGATTGGTAATTCAGATACGAATCCTGGTCTGTAGGTTCCGGTCTAATTAGCTTAAAGTGTGCATAAAATGAGCGTAGAGCGACAAACCAAACCAATACTAGGCATTTTGAATGGTGTCAATTATCCCTATAACTGTTGATGAGTAGAACATTCAGCCTAACTCAGGGTTCAGCAAGTACGGATGTGCTGGACTGCGCCATGATTTTGCTACCAGAATTTGGAATGAATACATCCAAGGATGAGATCGGGAAAAATAGAATGTATAATGAAAGAATAGTTTATTGTTTTGATTATAAAATAAATTAAATAACAACTTCAAAATATTTCTATTGTATTGAAAAGATAAGGCGGAAAAATGTTCATATTTATTTATATAAAAAGTCTTATAGTTAAAAAAAAAAAAGTAAAAGCACAAGTGAATTCATAGAAGAATTTTGAGTGTTCGAATTCTTTTCCGAGCTTATCTCACTTCTAAAACTCCTCACCCCAAAACCGAACCTATATCATCGAGGCATCTCCCCCATCCTCAATTCTACTTTTAAATTCATCACCCATCCTCCCTTCTCCCACAAATCCAAATATTTTCTACAACCCTCCAAAGTGTATATCTTGATTCCCGACTTGAGGGGTTCTTGAGTGTACTTCACCCCCGCTAATCTCGTTTTCAAATGTTAGGGGGAGCTTTCTTCAATTTAAGGGAGAGCTTTCTCTTCGGAAGGAATCGTCTGAGGGATGTGTTCTATTCTTCCCCCGCAAAACAATAAAATAAATCCAAAATCTAGGACAGAAAATCGATTTTTAGACTTTATTTTCATTGAAAGAAATAAAGGGGAAGTTAATTCGGAAAATGATTTTGTTAAGTGTGGGATATTTATGTGGGCAATAAAGCGTCATTTGTACATAATTTTTCAGTCGTACATCTTGATTGTTTTTACGGCTAAGAGGTAGACATTGTGTTTTATTTCAAAGTTGTCGTAATGATAGTGTGTGCAATATTTCAGAAGCAATAGCATTTGAAAGCAGTATTTTAGTATATATTTTAGTATTTTATTTTAAAGCGAAATTTTAATTAATGTATAACCTGAGATGTTTGTTTGGTTCGTCGTTCATGGTTTATGGCTTTCACTTTACTGAAAAAAGAGACCAATGATACGAAAACAATTAAATCACTGATTTATAACATGTATTATATTAACTATATAATAAAAAATCAGAGATGTTAATAAAATTAATAAAAAATGATTTAGTAAACTAATAACTGAACTAATTGTAACGCGCTAATTAACGATTTGAATTAAGTGAATAAAGATGAAGGGGATTCATGGTAATGAAAAGCCAAAATACATGAATTAACAGCAATAATTTATACAAGCCCGAATCTATTAAAATTAATTTTTAGAAATCTAATCATGTTAAAAGACTCATACTAATGTTCCATATATTAATAATTCGTTATGAATATGCAAGTATTGATTATAGAACACTGCATAATACTAAATTATATTCAAAGATTCTCAATTATATTCAAAGAAATTTTAACCTAACCAATAATATTCAGTCCATGTATAAATAAAAAAAAATTGTACATGGGGGTATAAAAAAAGATATAATTTTGAAAAACGGCAAGGAAACAATAAGTTCAGTATTAATTATGCAAATTGTAGCATTTTTTCCCACAGGAAGAGTTGTGGCATTTCCTTCCCATGAGAGAGGAATGTATATTTTTAACAAGTATATAATAGCATCCTATCATTCAAATTTGACAGCAGATAAGCAATGTTGTGGGTAGTTATATTACATTCAATTAGTGTCTTGCACTAATGAGAACATCCTGTCACTCAAATCTGAAGGCAGATAATCAGTGCCATGGATAATCAGTGCAGATAATCAGTGCCATACATTAGGAAACTAACGATTGTCTGTTCGACCTCATAGGTCGAAACTATTTTAAATGGGATGTGGACTACGCCATGAATTGTTGCATCGTGATTGGTGATAGACCATGGGCTGATGAAGTGTCCACTTCAATAAGAAATGATGGAAGTTGACTCCCTTCCACAGGATTTTCTTAATTGGAGCTTTTGGAGAAGGAGTGTTCTGCTATGAGTCGACCAGAAGTGTTGTTTTTCTCTTGCTGTAAAGTGACTGAACAGGCCGTAAAATTCCGCCTGTCTACAAAGTGAGCCCCTTGTAATTTCGTGTATCACGCCTTGTGATAATTAAGATCTGCCGAAGACCATGTGCGTTAGATTTGTCGTAGGTTCGAGAAATCTGAAAATCGCCGACATTGGAGTGAACTACACTTGTGAATTAAATTTATATCTTTAATTTTCAGTTTTTTTTTGTATATATATATATATAAATTCTTGTAAATAAAATTTAAATGTTCCCATGATCCTAAAAGTGGTCCTCTTCTTGTTGAAGCCGTTGTAATTCTAATACAGGCCGAGACGTTACAGGACCTTTATCTTTCAAACGTCGCTTCATTTTCTTAGCCTTCTTAAAAATTGAGAAAATTACATATGAAATAAGACTGCGAAAAATTTATAGCCATGTACAAAGCAATAAATTCTTCTTAAAAAAAACGGCTTTTTTTTAAGAAATTTGTATTCATCAGATATTCGTGGAATTAAAAACTCGGCGAATCAGTTACAAATACCGAAATCCGCCTTTCCGTCGAACGTCAGGCAGGAAATTTGCAATTTCTATTCCGTAATTTTAAAAACGAGAACCACCTCTGGGGAATGACCCCTAATGAGTATCTAATGACATTACGCGCAAAAGAATCGTCTGCTTCGAGCACGCCTCCTACTTCTTCCATATAGAATAAATAATCGGGGAGAGGGTAGACGGTTAGCAGTTTATGCGGAGGTGGGAAGCATTCCCCGGAGGCTGTCCTAACTCCTTTTCAATGTTCGGTTTTCTCTTGTAAAGAAGTCAGACAAACAGAATGGCAAAACTAATTAGGAATTGTGATCAAAATGTCACCGAAACTTTGTCGAGAGCGAGGTGATTATAGAGATTTCTGCGAGAGAAGATAAATGAACTCGATTTTGTCTCTAAATAATGCCAATAAATCCTAAATTTTTAGGAACCTTATTGTGTGGATTGGAGAATAAAATTTGAAAGGTTAGAAAGATATTTGAATTAAAACTTATTAGATGGGTAGAATATGATGGTGAAATATATCTGAAAAAATTAAGCACATGAGTTTGAAGTTAATAAAAGGGGAAATCTTTAAAACTTTTTTTTAACCTAATAGAAATTTTATAAATTTTTAAAGAAATTATCAATTTGCATTTATATATTAATGCCACCAATTGTAGCATAAAATTGTGGCTTATGTGGCTTTTAATTGCCTCCAATTTTGGCTTTAAATTTAAATTTATTAGATGAGCACAATATGAGGATGAAATAAATAAAATTATGGCTTTAAATTGTGGTATAAAATTGTGGCTTTAAATGTAAACTTATTAGAAGAAAAAAATGTATTAATGAAATACATATGGAAAAATTAAGCACATAATAGAAAATTTTATAACTTTTTAAAGAAATTATTAATTTGCATCCATATATTAATGTCATCAACTGCGGCATAATTTTTGTAAATTGTAAAATATAATTTTTGTATATTTATTCTTAATGACGTTTAAAAATCAATTTGTATCTATTAAAATAACGATATTTTAGAAATTTAAATATGGTTTTTAAAAAAATTAAAATTACTGCAACGTTACCTTTCATGAGTTAAATAATATTTTAAAAAAGTAAATGATAAAAAACCAAATTACCTCTCCAAAATATGCAATATTAGCCTCACAAAAACCTACTCATAGGACGTAGTTTTGTAGAACGTCAGACGTTTTCGCTCTTATTTAAGCAGGAACGAAAAAACACTGCATTCAGTGAGATCTTCAATGTTAGCTGAAAAATATTAAATCTTTAATATTGTAAACGATGTTACTACTGATGGTTGATTAGAGGGCTCTTCGTCTTCAACACGTTCCCTGCATTCTTTGAACTGTTTATACCACATCTAAAATTTTTTACGATATAGAAATGTTCACCAAATGCCTTTTGCAACATTCTATACGATTCCGCAAACAACATTTAATGCAAGTTCTTTGCTCAATTAATTCAGACATTTCAAAAATCGCAGGAATCAGTTTTAGCGTCTCACAAAGCCAAGCGTAATTCCAACACTAATGAATGTTTTGACGTCAAATTTCACACAGATGTCAAGGATGCCAGAAACCTAAAAATGAAAAAAAAATTGAAATAGACGTAGACTTTTTGGACATTGTAGTAATTTTTTTTAATTGCAAAAGCTATGTTATTTTTACTTTCCTTTAAGTGTATGTGCTGTTTTGTTTTATGTGAATTTAATTAAATTAATTATTATTCGTTTGCTAGTATTGAGTGTTTCTTTTTTTTGATTTACATAAATATAAATGAACGTAATATATTTTTTCAATATACAAAATATTGCAGCTTTTTAATTTTTATAATTACGTAAAAAACTATAATTTTTGAGGGTGTGCGTTCATTTTTGGGACTGACTTTATATGAAAAAGTTAAGGTACAACATGTTTTGAAATTAACTTTTAAAAGAATTAAAATAAATTTAATAAATACGTTTCATTTAAACTGTAATTTTAAAATTCCTATGCAATGTGGTAAAGAACAATCATATAAAATATATTCTACCTGAAAAACTGGATAATCCCTCTCGCATTATTTGCAGTGGAATTACTCACTTAGTAACTTGGCATCGATGGTCGAATTCTCAAAACCGCGTGTTACTGAAACTAACATTATCAACGTCCGTAATTCTTCTCAAAATATCAACCCTTTCCGAAAGGTCACCCCAAATTTCAGTTAGTCCAAAATTATCCTTTTCACATATAATCCCTGTCAGGAATCAGTCTAGTCCATTACTCAATACTGTCGATGCAGAAATGTTTAAAAATTTAATGTTTTTTATAAAGAAATTTCTTTCCATTTTTGTTACAAGCCATAAAGGTATTTCTTTCTTGGTACGATAATTTAACAGTATCAATAATAAAGCAAATAAACTGAAATAATTTTTAGACTGACATATCACCTCCTACTGGTGAGTGATAAACACGCTGATTACTGTATATGCTGCTAGTGCATATAGTCCCATGCCAGAAATAACCGAACTAATTTATTTCGTTTGAGAGCTAGGGCTGACAACCCTACCCCGTAAAATGAAAAACATCTAACTGTCTCTAAATCTGACAATAGGCAGACGGCTTTGGCCCGACATGGGGGCTGTTGCGTCAGTGAAGAAGAATTAACTTCGTAAACAAACATCAAACGCACCTTGTATTATTTCAAAAAATTCATTCAAGTTATACAATAGACCACACATTCCTTACTATTCCTTACTATATCATTTCCCTATCAAGATCCACGGCATTATAGTGGTATTTGCCTTTTCATTCATAATAGTATTTCTCATCAAGTATCCCCAACCTGAATCTACTCTCTTCCAACTTACATTTCCCAACTTACCTTACCTACCTCCATTTATATTCTTAGCAAAATAAATGAAATTAATGTTGAAAATGATATTAATCTTCTCTTTCATTAAAAAGTAGTACTATTCTCTGGGGAGATTTTTCCGTGCACGTCACAAAAATAGACCATACATTCCTTACTATTCCTTACTATCTCATTTCCCTATCACGATCCACAGCCTTATAGTTGTATTTGCCTTTTCATTCATAATAGGCTCTCATCAAGTATCCCCAACCTGAATCTACTCTCTTCCAACTTACATTTCCCGACTTACCTTACCTACCTCCATTTATATTCTTAGCAGAATAAATGAAATTAATGTTGAAAATGATATTAATCTTCTCTTTCATTAAAAAGTAGTACTGTTCTCTGGGAGATTTTTCCGTGCACATCACAAAAATAGACCATACATTCCTTACTATTCCTTACTATCTCATTTCCCTATCAAGATCCACAGCCTTATAGTGGTATTTGCCTTTTTTTCATAATAGGCTCTCATCAAGTATCCCCAACCTGAATCTACTCTCTTCCAACTTACATTTCCCGACTTACCTTTACCTACCTCCATTTATATTCTTAGCAGAATAAATGAAATTAATGTTGAAAATGATATTAATCTTCTCTTTCATTAAAAAGTAGTACTATTCTCTGGGAGATTTTTCCGTGCACGTCACAAAATAGACCATACATTCCTTACTATTCCTTACTATCTCATTTCCCTATCAAGATCCACAGCCTTATAGTGGTATTTGCCTTTTCATTCATAATAGGCTCTCATCAAGTATCCCCAACCTGAATCTACTCTCTTCCAACTTACATTTCCCGACTTACCTTACCTACCTCCATTTATATTCTTAGCAGAATAAATGAAATTAATGTTGAAAATGATATTAATCTTCTCTTTCATTAAAAAGTAGTACTATTCTCTGGGGAGATTTTTCCGTGCACGTCACAAAAATAGACCATACATTCCTTACTATTCCTTACTATCTCATTTCCCTATCACGATCCACAGCCTTATAGTGGTATTTGCCTTTTCATTCATAATAGGCTCTCATCAAGTATCCCCAACCTGAATCTACTCTCTTCCAACTTACATTTCCCGACTTACCTTACCTACCTCCATTTATATTCTTAGCAGAATAAATGAAATTAATGTTGAAAATGATATTAATCTTCTCTTTCATTAAAAAGTAGTACTGTTCTCTGGGGAGATTTTTCCGTGCACGTCACAAAAATAGACCATACATTCCTTACTATTCCTTACTATCTCATTTCCCTATCAAGATCCACAGCCTTATAGTGGTATTTGCCTTTTCTTTCATAATAGGCTCTCATCAAGTATCCCCAACCTGAATCTACTCTCTTCCAACTTACATTTCCCGACTTACCTTACCTACCTCCATTTATATTCTTAGCAGAATAAATGAAATTAATGTTGAAAATGATATTAATCTTCTCTTTCATTAAAAAGTAGTACTATTCTCTGGGGAGATTTTTCCGTGCACGTCACAAAAATAGACCATACATTCCTTACTATTCCTTACTATCTCATTTCCCTATCACGATCCACAGCCTTATAGTGGTATTTGCCTTTTCATTCATAATAGGCTCTCATCAAGTATCCCAACCTGAATCTACTCTCTTCCAAATTACATTTCCCGACTTACCTTACCTACCTCCATTTATATTCTTAGCAGAATAAATGAAATTAATGTTGAAAATGATATTAATCTTCTCTTTCATTAAAAAGTAGTACTGTTCTCTGGGGAGATTTTTCCGTGCACGTCACAAAAATAGACCATACATTCCTTACTATTCCTTACTATCTCATTTCCCTATCACGATCCACAGCCTTATAGTGGTATTTGCCTTTTCATTCATAATAGGCTCTCATCAAGTATCCCCAACCTGAATCTACTCTCTTCCAACTTACATTTCCCGACTTACCTTACCTACCTCCATTTATATTCTTAGCAGAATAAATGAAATTAATGTTGAAAATGATATTAATCTTCTCTTTCATTAAAAAGTAGTACTGTTCTCTGGGGAGATTTTTCCGTGCACGTCACAAAAATAGACCATACATTCCTTACTATTCCTTACTATCTCATTTCCCTATCAAGATCCACAGCCTTATAGTGGTATTTGCCTTTTCATTCATAATAGGCTCTCATCAAGTATCCCCAACCTGAATCTACTCTCTTCCAACTTACATTTCCCGACTTACCTTACCTACCTCCATTTATATTCTTAGCAGAATAAATGAAATTAATGTTGAAAATGATATTAATCTTCTCTTTCATTAAAAAGTAGTACTATTCTCTGGGAGATTTTTCCGTGCACGTCACAAAAATAGACCATACATTCCTTACTATTCCTTACTATCTCATTTCCCTATCACGATCCACAGCCTTATAGTGGTATTTGCCTTTTCATTCATAATAGGCTCTCATCAAGAATCCCAACCTGAATCTACTCTCTTCCAACTTACATTTCCCGACTTACCTTACCTACCTCCATTTATATTCTTAGCAGAATAAATGAAATTAATGTTGAAAATGATATTAATCTTCTCTTTCATTAAAAAGTAGTACTATTCTCTGGGGAGATTTTTCCGTGCACGTCACAAAAATAGACCATACATTCCTTACTATTCCTTACTATCTCATTTCCCTATCACGATCCACAGCCTTATAGTGGTATTTGCCTTTTCATTCATAATAGGCTCTCATCAAGTATCCCCAACCTGAATCTACTCTCTTCCAACTTACATTTCCCGACTTACCTTACCTACCTCCATTTATATTCTTAGCAGAATAAATGAAATTAATGTTGAAAATAATATTAATCTTCTCTTTCATTAAAAAATTGTACTATTCTCTGGGGAGATTTTTCCGTGCACGTCACAAAAATAGACCATACATTCCTTACTATTCCTTACTATCTCATTTCCCTATCACGATCCACAGCCTTATAGTGGTATTTGCCTTTTCATTCATAATAGGCTCTCATCAAGTATCCCCAACCTGAATCTACTCTCTTCCAACTTACATTTCCCGACTTACCTTACCTACCTCCATTTATATTCTTAGCAGAATAAATGAAATTAATGTTGAAAATGATATTAATCTTCTCTTTCATTAAAAATTGTACTATTCTCTGGGGAGATTTTTCCGTGCACGTCACAAAAATAGACCATACATTCCTTACTATTCCTTACTATCTCATTTCCCTATCACGATCCACAGCCTTATAGTGGTATTTGCCTTTTCATTCATAATAGGCTCTCATCAAGTATCCCAACCTGAATCTACTCTCTTCCAACTTACATTTCCCAACTTACCTTACCTACCTCCATTTATATTCTTAGCAGAATAAATGAAATTAATGTTGAAAATGATATTAATCTTCTCTTTCATTAAAAAGTAGTACTATTCTCTGGGGAGATTTTTCCGTGCATGTCACAAAAATAGACCATACATTCCTTACTGTTCCTTACTATCTCATTTCCCTATCAAGATCCACAGCCTTATAGTGGTATTTGCCTTTTCATTCATAATAGGCTCTCATCAAGTATCCCCAACCTGAATCTACTCTCTTCCAACTTACATTTCCCGACTTACCTTACCTACCTCCATTTATATTCTTAGCAGAATAAATGAAATTAATGTTGAAAATGATATTAATCTTCTCTTTCATTAAAAAATTGTACTATTCTCTGGGGAGATTTTTCCGTGCACGTCACAAAAATTGGGATTGTAAAATAAATAATGGAACTTGAATCCTCCTTTCTAATACTGTAAAGAAATTGGACCTAGACATTCGAACTCTCTACTCCAATCCTTTTTGCAATAGCTCAGCCTCCCCAATTAATTTAGTAATAATTTTAATTTCACTTAAGATATTTATTTTATCACCGAATTATCCTCAGATCATAACCCGTAGTAACTGTTTTCTTTCCTAGAAATGTACAAACTAACTGGTGTTTTTTTTCTAATATACTGTTATACTACTAAATATTTCCTTATCATCTGCTCTAATGCCTAACGAAATTATTTTAAATAGAAGTAGTAGTATAAATTCTTCTAAACCTAATCCATTTTCTAACAGTAATTATATCCCTCCTCCCGTTAAAAGATTTATAACTAATAGGAATAACTCTAGGAAAAATGTGAAAGTATTTAGAAACCCCATAACTAATCTATTCTCAGAAAGGCAATTAGTGACTGCAAAAATGATTCCTGGAAAAATATTCTTCATACTCTAAACAATGCGGATGGCAGACAACGAAGAAAATAGAAAAGATCTAAGATTGGTGATCTTGTTAATCAACATTCCAGCACTGCCACTAATGATGAAAAGAAAATTGAATTTTTGGTTGACAGCCTTCATGAACAATTTCGTGAAAAGGATAAGGGCAATTCTAAAACTCTAAAAACATCAATTACATCAATTAAAGGTAATTGGTGTATTTCATCCTTTTAATACAATATTCCATCCCAAATTTTAATTGTTCTATATTTCCATATAAGACTTCATACTAAAGCATTTAACAGTTAATGAATTATTTACTCTCTAATAATTAATGAAACTCCAGGCATTGATAGCATTATTAATAAAATTTTGGAAAATCTTCCTCTTAAAGAAACATTCTTCAAATTGCAACATTTTTTAATCCTTCTTTAGACTTGGCTATTTTCCCTCTTTTTGTATCTTAATATTAAAACTAGGAAAGGTTCCATTTATTACGTCCAATTCCATCTATAGATCAATTTCTTTATTATTTTAAGTAAAATCACTGAAAAATTATTCTTAGATACTTTAAATGGCATATTCAAAGGTTCAAAATCCTTATTCCTGACCAATTTAATTTAACCTGAAAATTAACCACAACTCATCGACTTTTAACCCTCATTGAAACTGAAGAGTTTTTCAAAAATTAATACACTGCTATAATTTTCCTAAATGTCGCCTAAGTATACGATAGAGCCTGGGCCACAGAACTCATACATAAGCTCAATGCATATAATTTTTCCCGGTATATATTCAACTTAAAATATACCCACAAATATTCTTACTTAACTGACTGTAAATTTGCAGTTGCTGTCCATTAGATCGATTCCTCTGTTCGAACTATAAAGCATGTGCACTCCAGGGTTGTCTTTTAGGTCCTTTTCTTTTTTATAATCTCTTCTTTAATCTAGAGATAAAATCTTATACAATTATTATATTATACACTTCCACGTAAGTTATTTTCTATACCTTGACAGATTAATAAAAGGAAAAATGAAATTAAATGTTGATAAAACAGAATCATGATTAGCAAATTTTAATCTTTTTTTTTTTTACCTTCAATGATACCTCCTAATTGTTGTCTCTCGTGGTTTAACCTATGTAGATGTCAAACAATTACTACATTTCTATTGGTTTATTTGGAGACTATTTCGGTACTCAAACTCAAATAATGTACTGTATAAGATAATTATGTTTTATCATAACCACCAATTTGTGTGGATTAGGCAAATTGTGAGGTGTATAAAATCAGTTTGCATGAATCACTCAAGGGAAGTTCTGAAAATTACGAGTGACATGCAGATTGTGTATGAATAAATGAATCGTTCTAAATCACGCTGAATGAATCGTTCTGTAAAATTTTTAATTCGAATCCAATTAATTACCTGACTTGTGAGAATTACTTTAAAAATAAAAATATTACACAGTAGAAACGTTTTTCATTTATGATTCTTTTACACAAAGAATCACTAATCTTTCAGAAAATTATCTTAATTCAGAGATCTTGGTTTAATGTTTGGTTTCTGAAGAACAATGGGATTTAAATCTGCATTGTTGATATTTTAACTTTTTTCAACAGCTGAAGTAAAATATTCATAAGAAAACAACATCAACTTTTATTAAATATAACAGACAATTCGATAAAAAAAAACTGTTCACCTTTTGATTAGACTAATTCTTTAATCAGTTACACAATATAAAGAAAAATTTCAAATAAAATGTATAAGTTTAAAACATTTTGTGAAACAAAATTATACTCTTCCATGAAATAAACTACACTTTTTAATAAATTACACTGAAAAACAATGGGATAAACCAGAGATCTTAAAGCTGTATTGTTGATATTTTAACTTTTTTCAATAGCTGAAGTAAAATATCCATAAGAAAACAACATCGAATTTTATTAAATATAAACAAACTATTTGATAAAAAAAAATGTTCTCCCTTTGATTATTGTGAGATTAATTCTTGAATCAATTAAACAATACAAAGAAAAATTTAAATAATATGTATAAGTTAATACATGTTGTGAAACAAAATTATACTCTTCCATGAAATAAATTACACTGAAAAACAATGGAGAAAACCAGAGATTTAAAGGTATATTGTTGATATTTTAACTTTTCTCAATAGCTAAAGTAAAATATTCATAAGAAAACCACGTCGACTTTTATTAAATATAACAGACAACTTGATAAAAAAATTGTTCACACTTTGATTAATATAAGATTAATTCTTGAATCAATTAAACAATAGAAAGAAAAATTGAAATAAAATGTATAAGTTAAAGCATTTTGTAAATCGAAATTGTACTTTGCCATGAAATAAATTACACTTTTTGGCCATCGCGTAAACTTGTTCTTTGTCTCATTTAAATGGCAGTTTTTGGAAAACGAGAGATTATCGAGCTCTATTTTCCTCTCTCCTTATAAACAACTCTTTTCCTTTCAAAAAATGCATCCCGGTTGTATATTTTCCGAAATGTGCAACGGGTCCCGTTCCCCAATGCATCATATGTGCGCCTCACGTTCCGTGGGCGTAAGGAACCTTTGTTCTGTTTCGATATTTGATGTCCTCCATCCCCCCCTTCTGTTTGTCGTCCAGATGACAGCCGATTCCTTCCTCGCTCTGCAAATGGAGCGAATCTTTCCTCAGTGCTGATCGGTGGAAGACACTTTCCCAACGTTTAGAAGGTGGTGAAGCTTTTGCGAAACAAAAGAATCCGAACGGGGGACATTCCACCAAATGAGGATGGCACATCCTGGTGATTTTGAAAAGGATCTTAAAACTCCATATCTTTACAAAATCTTTTTTAGAGTGTAGCTAATGTTTTCTAGGTGTCAGCGTTATTTTAAAAGTGAAGAAACGCATAAAAAGTGCACAAATTAAAAAAATATAATTTTAAAACTGATGAATAATCTACGCATTTTAACATTAGTAATCTAACTAATGTTAAAATGCATAATTAAAAAGGAGTGGGTTTTTTCCAGCGTAACTTACCAAATTGAAATTGTCCTATGATCATCTTTTTTATGGGATGTGACCTGATGGTCAATTGGCCAGCGCTTTGGCCTTTGATACCACAGGCTTCAGATTGGTATCCTGGCGCTGGCAAGGGTGTTTGATAGTGATTTGGAATCCACGTTAAACTGTAGATCCCTGTCTATTTAGCACAAAGTGTGCGCAAAATGATCATAGAGCCAAGTCTTTACGGAGACACAGTTTTTGACACTGTGCCCGAAGACAGTTTTTCTTCCATGCATCCTATTTGTGCATTAATTATTAGAAACAGAAGATCCAAAGACATCTAGTTAGACTTTCGCGACGACTAGATTTTATTCAATAATTCTAAATAATTATTTTATGCATAGGAAATTATCATAAAACTCCGGAAGCTATGAAAAATAATCCTGTCTATAATAATGATATCCATTTCTTTAGGAAATGTATAATTAAAAGGACGTCGGGTTTTTTTTGTGTAACTTACCAAATTGAATATTTTATAATTTATAAAAGATGTCCTGCGATCATCTTTTTTACGGAGTTGTTTCTTGACCCCATGCCTCAAGCCATTCTTTAAGACTTCTTCAACATGTGTTTGCACAATTTGAAGATTCAGTTAGCTAGAAGTTCAGAAACTAGAAGTTAGATTATATTCAATTGGGATTATTCTCTTCACCCTATTTGTGCATTAATTATTAAAAAAAAATTCCAAAACATCTAGATGGACTTTCGAATAAACTAGATTTTATTGTATGATTCTTCTTCTTCGCGACAGCCCCAAGGTGGGCCAAGGCCGTCTGCCTCAATAATTCTTAATAAAAATAGTTATGTTATACATATGAAATTACTATAAAACTCCAGAAGTTATGAAAATAACCATGTCTGTAATAACGATGTCCATTTCTTTATGGAATGTATAAAGAGATGTATTACACTAAAATATTAAACATTCAACTTTTCAGATCAGATCTTTAGGAAAACTGCAGTCCTTACAATTTGATCTGTTTAATTAAAAATAATGAAATAAAAATTTCTTCCAATTATACCAATGCATTAAAAATTCAATCTCTCCTTTAGATTGCTTGTTTTTTATTAGATTTAAATTATTAGTTTCATCTCTTATTCTTTTTTTTAATAATTCCCTTTAGTTCATTTGTAATTTGTATTTTCATTCATTTGCAACTTAATTTCATTCATTTGTAACTTCTGTATTTATATAAGATTCTATTTTAACAATCGATTACTATCAATTATTGTATTTAATGAATAGTATCTGAAAAAGCAAATAAATTTAAAATTATATTTCATGTGTATTTTTATCTATGAATGCGCTCAGATATTTGAAAAAAAATTCTACAAAAAAAAGGATTAAATTTTTTTCTCTGTAAGTCAAATCGCAGACTATCCACTATCCAACTATCCTAAATTAGAAAACCAGCAACTTCTTTCTCAGGTGTATAAATAGGTAATTGTTATCTATTGAGCCATTTTTATTTATTGATATTCTATCAAGATCACACAAATTCGAGATTGATGCAACTGAAAAAGCTTTTGTGCATGTAACAGAATATTTTCTGCAAACTATCTAACTGCATCAAAATAAAACTTATCATTTCTGAAAACAGAGTAATCTGAATTATTCAATTACGATTGATCACTATATTTCTGAATAATTTTAATAATCTAACAAAATATCTAATAAAAATATTTTAATATAACAACGGAACAGATCAGAATCTAACAGGATATTTAATAATCTAACAGAATAATCTAATTCGAATAAACTAACAAAATAATCTAATTTGAATAATCTAACAGAATAATCTAATTTGAATAATCTAACATCATATTTTTCTATAAATTATCTAACTGCATCAAAATAAAACTTATCATTTCTGAAAACAGAATAATCTGAATTATTCAATTACGGTTGATCACTATATCCCTGTTTGTTTTGTTTGTTTGTTTCTTAAGATGGTTTGCTTTAAAGTATATCTTATTTGAATTTTTTTTAAATGCCAAACATCTCTTATCATCTATGTTTTTCAGATCCAATATCCAACTATCCTAAACATATTTTCTTCGCGTGTTTTCTATGTGTAAGTGCATAGAACCATAAATGATCTTTCGTAGACTTCAGCTTCCTGATTATCCAACAAATTCAATTACCTTTCCTCCCAATTTATCCGGATAATAATCACTCCACTGTCTGCTTCTAATCGAATGCCCTAAACTATAAATCTCAGCAACACCCCCACCTTGCAACAAGTAGCCTCTCACCACATAAAAATTTCTTTCTCATCTACATCCACTCACCAGGGGCCATTATTCAAAAAGAGCTAAACGTCATTTGCTCGACGTTGATTGGTGGTTGAGAACACCAACACGTGTTCTTGATATTTTCTTGCCAAGAAGCATATTAATCTCGAACCAGTAAGCTTCGAGGAGAACCTCTTTCCACTTAGATATACTTTTATCCGTTTCCCTTTTCTTTTCGTGAAGTATAAACATTGTTCTGCATCCATTCATCAAAATCGTTTGGCGGAGAAGGAACAGTGCTACTCAACTCGAGAGGAACAGAATGGGAAAAAGGAATATTTTTGAAAAATAGTTTAATGGAAGTGTTACAGAGATATTTTTCTTGGTTCTTTTTTTCTAAATTACATATATCTTTTGGAAAAATGTTTATGCTTTGTTTTTCATCTTATTTATTTTTTTTAATGTCTTTGTCGCATTGCAGAGTGGATTTAAATAATGAACTTAATAATCTCTTTTCTTAAGAAATAAGATTGCAAATGTTAGAATAAGAATTGAATTAATCTTAAATAAAACACATAGTTAATTTTGTTAAATTTTTTATTATGTATATAATTATTAATCATCCATGACTTGAAATATTTAAATAACGTTTAAAAATTAGTTAGTCATTAAATGAAAATTTAAAATTTTTAATTTAAAAAATTTGGTCGATTGCATAAATTTTTTACCCTTTTATAACTGCTAAAAAGAGATTTTTAAGGAAAAAAATTTGTTAATTGTATTATTAATACAATTTGTGTCTATTATTTCTTCTTTATAGTTTTTACTGCTTTTTAGCATTTTTTTCTTACTTTAAAAATGCGTTTGTTACCGTCTTACCAGAATAGCATTATTATGTTTACGTTAATATATGTGCTGTTGTTTCATATCTCACTTGGTAGACAGCAACATCTAGACCAAATCCAACAACATGCGTGGTCTCATGGATGCAGGGCATAGTGGCGGCAATTTCTGTTGTGATGGCCGTAGGTAGAAGTCTGATTTGGCTCTGTGACGCTGAAGAAGGAGGACAGTGACTTCCGGGATGATTTTTAGGAGAAGCTACCCAGAATTTGCGTATCGCATAGGATCTTCCACCTGGGAGTTTGACTAACGAGGCAAGATAAGCATCACAAAACAGTATCGTTTTTAAACAGTATCTACAGCTAGAATACTGAACCTCAGCTCTAATGCTCCCTAGGTGCGCACATTGGCACTGAGCCCCGAATTGGGCATTTTAATATTTGTAAAATTTGCTATTATTAAACTTGCTTGAGATTTTTAAAGATATTTATTTTCATTTACTAAACTAACCATCAGAACAACTAAATTATAGGCAGATATTTACGCAGTCAGCAATCTAAACATCTTCTTTTGTTATTAAAGCAACACTTCTTTTAGGTAACACATCTTCTTAGTCTTGCATCCATCATTTGACTCTTCACTTCTGTGAGCTTGAACTGAAAAAGTGTCATTTAAAGTGAGAACAATATCCGTTCCCTGAGATGCCGGACATCTTGCTTAATATTTTATTTTCCATAGCAATTTTTGTTGTGTTGAGTGCAACATAGATCTACCTCCACGTGGTGCACTCCGGGCTACTTCTTATGCGGCAAAATGATCTACTAACACGGCCTTCAGTCTATCTCTCTGTGATATTCTTAGAGTTCGGTAGTGGAACTCAAGTGGTTTGTCTCGTTATTATCGGTGGCATTGCTACGGCTTTTTTGCGGTCACGACTGTCTCCGCCAGCACCTTCACTGTATTAAACTGACTCCTGACCCTCTCTGTCTTCTGTGATAAACAGGAAGAAATGGATTTGTCTCACCTTGCTTCCTGTTCTGCACTGCCTCCTGTTTCTTAATGGAAGCGTTACTGGATTGCCAGTTTTAAGTGGATGGATTAACTGATGTCATTTGTTTCAATCTTTTTCTTTGTATTTTTTATGAAATCTATTTTCCTGTAAACTTGCCATTGGAAATAATAAAAAAACTTACATTATATGTACAATTTAAACACACACACGGTAATAATCTATAGTAGCCGAAATATAATCATCATCGTGATCTTTCTTATTAACCTCGTCGTCATCGTCTTCGTCTTACTATCAGCAAACTGCTTCATAAAAAAAATCTAGACATAAAGGAATACTTAGCATAAAAACAAACATGTATGTGTGGTAAGAGCAATTTGTTTCATATATGAGTTTTATAAGTGTATATAAGAACAGATTAATTTTATCAACATCGCATAGTAGCTTATATGTAGTTTCCTAATAAATGCCCAGTGTCTACCATCACAGAGGGTATAATATGTTGAAATTTATAACATCTTAAGTCTACAATTGTTATTTTAGATAAATTACTGCTTATAAGTAAACAAAAACTTACTGTACTCAACAATTTATAGTGATAAAAACTAATAATAAAGTAAAATACAATTATAATAAAAATATATTTATATATATATTTAAAGTCTATTATGAGAAATATTTTTTTCTTTACTTTTGTTTTATTTATTATTCCTCAAGAATCATGGTTGACAAACTTTTTTAAAAGATTATTAATATAAAACAATACTTCTTTCAACTCAAGTGAAGGCATATAAAATGGTAAATGAAACATCATTTCCGAACAAAGTTTCAAAAAACTTCGTTGATCTGTCTATCTGCAACGGTTTTGGGAAATTAAAAATTAAAAAACTAATTCGAAAAATCTCCAATATACGCGCTTGCACACATTAGTTTCCCCTTCCCCCCCAAAAAAGAATTTTTATTTAGTGTTTTTTTTTCCCACATGTTCTGCCAGTATAGCTTAAAGTGAGAAATTTTACGAATAAAAGACATTATTTAATACATTTATCACGTTTATTTTATTTTATTTATTTTTTTTTTTTTTCGCATTGAACGAAATAATAAATAAAAAAAATGATACCGATAAAGGAACAACAACGTTCGAGAGGGGTTGCAATACTTTTATCTAATGTTCTATTTTCATTTTATTTTACTTTAAATTTCAACGACGAAAAGAGCGGGAAAACGCTGTGACGGGATCGTTTGCTTTGAACATCGAACAAAGGAAAATGTCACACACTCTCGATAACAGGTGTTGTCAAATTCAAGACCTCGCATTAAATTCTACTTCTAAAAGAGATCTTTTCGATACGAAGCATGGTGTGGGGGGAGAATGGAAGCTTATTGTGAACAGGGTTTGAAACGACGCTTTTCAAATGATATCTCTTTTAAAATGGCAACGAATGGAGACATTTCAGCGTGATTTTTTTATTTCACTTCTCAAAATTGGCAACTAAAAATAAACAGCCGATTATTTGTCTCCTATTGTGCTGTTAAACAAGCTGACATTTTGTATAATGAAGTCTTGATATGTATATTTAAATAAAGTCTCTTTTCTGCTAATAAATTTGTGTGAATTTACTTCTCATTTAAGTAAAGATATTTTGTTTAAAACTTTTTGGTTGCTAGTTGGAGTGTATTGTGGTCATATTATATTCTGATCATAGACAAATGATTAGATAAAAAAATTCAAGCAATATAAAAAATTAGTTTATAGTTTACCATGGAAGATAATTCTTTGCTAAAATGCGTTTCAATAAATTCTTTGGTGTGCAAAAGCTTCCTTCAAACAGAACAATCGTTATAATGAATTTTTTTTAATCAGCACTTTAAAACAAGTAAAAACATTTTAGTAAACAAAGTAAACAAACAACAACAAAGTAAACAAAGTAAGTAAACATTTTTGAATACATAATTATAATTAACAATACTTCTTGAAAAGTCCAACTTGTTTCAAATATCTGACAAAAACAAAACTGAAACGAACATTTTATTAAAATTAAATGTTTTGCATAATATCTGAAATTGAGAAATCTATAGTATTTTCTCTATAATATCTTACGATATTTGTTATTGTGGTGTTGGCTTAAAACTTTTTCAATGTTACCATATTTGGATTGGACAAGAAAATCAGTATAAATGTAATACATGGTATAAAAATTAGAGTCAAATTGCAAAATAGGGGCTTGGTTTGGGATTTGACAAGTTTTTGTGAATCTAGTACGATAAGTAGCAAAACCTGGTAACACGAATTTCTTGAACTATTTATAATTCCCCTCACTTACAAACGCACTTTGGTGAAGAGATTTTTTGGTGCCAAATCCCAACGGCCCCTATTCTGCGATTTTACCAAAATTAGTATAGCCAAGGTTTAAAAATAATTTATTTAGTAGTGTAACGTATAAGTATATAGCATAAAAATACGAAATATATAATGCATAAGTGTAACACAGCGCTGAATGTTGTCTAAAAAATCCAGAATTGAATTATTATTAAAAAGAGACCTGATGACCGACTGACTGCTTGGAATGCTGGTAGGTATCGGACAGAAGTCCCGGAGGTGCCATGGATATTGTATTTGTTCGGAATCCCCTTTAAATCGTAGATCTCAGCCTAGCATTTCTGCAGAGTTTTGTGCGTAAAGCTGACAATCCTACCCGCAAAAAGAAAACAAATCATGTTTCGAAATCTGCCAGTTGGCAGACGCCATTGGTCCCACCATGGAGCTATTAATGAGTGTATTGGTCCCATCATGAGCTATTAGTGTACATGAGTGTAATTGATAATGATTAATTACACTCATGTCCATAAATTAAGGATAATGAAGTTCAGGCAAAGAAAGAGACAGAAGCAAAACAAAGTTGACTTTTTTGTAAAGTCTATTTATTAAACAAAAGATAAAGAGCAAAAAAGATGCTATATGTTTGACACAATTAATAAAAATTGCGATTTTTACTCCCTGGAGCAAATTTCAAAAAAGAACCTATTTACAAAGAACAGTATAACATGGTTAGTATGATGGTTAATATGGAGTATGTCTCCCGGACGATGCAATACAGGCCTTACAACGCCTAGGCATGCTGAGTATCAAATTATCAATCTGATCTTGGGGAATATTACACCACTCATCAAGAAATGCCCTCCGAAGTTCCGGTTGACAGGTGGGACTGCAATTCGTCGGCCAAGCATATCCCACACATGCTCTATTGGATTCAAGTCCGGCGAGTATGCTGGCCAATCCATACGGGTGATATCCTCCAATTAAAGGCATTCGTCTACAATGTTTGCACGGTGAGGACGGGCGTTGTCATCCATAAACAGAAATTCAGCACCCATGGCGCCCCGAAACAAACGTACATGTTGTTCCAGAATGACATCCCGATAGATGTGGCCTGTCATCGTTACACTCTGAACATGCAGGTCAGTTCTGGAACCAAGCACAATTCCTCCCCAAACGAGCCGTCCTGCACCACCGTAACGGTGTCGTTCAATGGTGTTCTCTTGGTGGTAACGAGTACCTGGCGCACTCTATATGAAAGTCCGGCGAGAATCAGACTGCAAACTAAACCTGGACTCGTCGGAAAACATCACACCAGACTACTGTTGTGGTGTCCACAATGCATGCTCTCTACTCCAGGTTAATCGCAGGCGACAGTGAGTTGCGGTAAGTGGAGCACATCTGACAGGCCTACGAGCATATAGACCAATGTGCCCTAAGCATCTGTACACGGTCTGCCTTGAAACTGTCGTACCGATAGCTGAATAGCTGATGCTGTGCTCCGTCTGTTTCTTTTGGCAGTAACTGCTAAATACCGGTCCTCATTCGGCGTTGTAACTCGGGGGTGACCTGTGCTGTAACATCTACTCACATTACCATCATCTTGGAATCGTTGCCAAAGCCTGGAGATGACACTCTGGGCGATTCCAAGTTCCCCGGATACTTCCAGCTGGATACGTCCACATTCCAGTCGTCCGATAATTCTATTAAGTAAAAAATCATCCAAATGCTTCCTTTGTGCCATAACTATGCGGTTATTGCACTGAAAGGCTTTTAAAACGCTTGTGAACAATTTTACTTCTTTGCCACCATTCCTTAAATCTCTTACACTCTCGCCATTGTCACGTACTATCCTCGCCATCTGGAGGTTTTCTGTAATTTGCATATTCTTCTTCAAGATGTGTGTGATAATTCTACAGGTGAAATTTTTATTTTAGAGTTCAATTTCTGTGTGATTCTGAATTATCCTTAATTTAAGGACATGAGTGTATAAAAAAAAATTAATGAACAGAAATTTCTCTTAAAATTAATTTCCTTTAAAAATATGAAATCCATAAACTGTATATATTGAACGTACAAATTTTAATAGAAAAATTAATAAATAATACAAACATGTTAAGCAAAAATATTCTCATTAAAAGTTTTATATACGTCATCATTTAAAGAATAAATTGAGCAATTTTAAATTTAACTTAGGTTTTTAAAATTATTGTTATTAAAGAAAATAAATCTATCTTTAAAAAAATAAATGTTTGTATTCTTACCAAAGTTCCATAATAAAAATCTAAAGGTCCCTCAACGACATAATTAAAAAAAAATTAAAAAATTATTCAGATTATGAAAGATAAATATCAAGTAAATATTATGACAAATAGTTTAAATACCTATTAAAGTGTAAATAAATAAATTAAAAAACTAAGATAAAAAAAATTAAAGAACATGTATTAAAGTCCTATTTGTTCTAGTCCAAAAAAAATGGTTTGTACTTTCGATCTCCATTTCTAACCTAGAGGCAGAAACACCAAACAGTATCTTGAAAAAAATATATTTCTTTCACACAAAACTTCATAGTGGTCAAACAAACTGGGAAGCTTAACTTTTCAACCACTAGACAAATAATTAAAGCTGACTTTCAGCTGAGTCTTTGTGGCAGGCAAAACTAATTTACAGGAAAAGAGAAAACTATCTCGAACTATTGTTCTCGGGGTTCCGCCCATCGATTTTCTTCTCTCACACCCCAACTTTGGCACCTTCACTTGCGGTTTTTGGTATGCCCTCAGAGAACGTGGGGGAGGATGGGGAGCCTCTTCTATTAAAAACAAGGCCAGCGGGCACAAAGCAGACTTCGAAGCAGAAGACTTTTTTTGACTTCTTCTGCAAAAAAAAAAAAAAAAAAAAAAAAAAAAAATTGTCAGGATAAATACAATAAACAGACTTGAAGTTTTAAAGAAATACCACGAGGACGGGAAATATATTCTTTCAGTTTGAGAAAGGCTTTGTTAAGTTTCCTTCAGTTTTGACTGCATTCAGGTGTTTCCACTTTTTTCCCCCTTGAGATTTTTGATTGAAAATTGTCATAAAAGCAACTATGGTACACATGTATTTTTAGTAATGTCTGAAAACAAGGATAATAAGAGAAATAAATTGAGATATTCAGAAAATATATAGAAATTAATATTGAGAAATTGAGAAAGGTTTTCTTAAGATTCCTTCAGTTTTCACTGCATTCAGGGGTTTCCATTATTTATCCCCCTTGAGATTTTGAATTGAAAATTATCACAAAAACATCTCTGGTACACATATCCTTTCAGTAATATCTAAAAATATGTGAAACAAATATAATTAGCTGCAAATAATTCACTAGGTAATAAAAAAGTAATAAAAAGCATTTTTATAAGACATTAAGCATGTAAAAAAATACCCCTTTGAAGTTGCTGTATAAAGTTCCATTTTAAACTTTTATTTAAAATTATTGAGTAACAAATTACTATAAAATCATTTAATAATTTTTTTGTCAACAATAAAGTATTTTTATCAGTAAAAAATTATTCATTGTTTACTATTATAGTGGTTCTAAGGTAGCATGCAACAAGAGAGATGACGAAGTTGATTTGTTGCTGGTGGTATGCTTTGTACCTACTTTAAAATATGTAATTGTTACTGGGATATCTTGAACAAACGTCTAGTATTTGAGAGTTAAACTGCGGAGTTATCCAGTTTACCCCAACATGCAGATGTTAGGTGGCTATTATAAAAAATTCTTCCTTGAAATCATCATGAACTTTTCATTGTATATCATAAAGAGGACAAAATAAAAGAAATAAGCATCATTACAATCATACTTCAACTATCGAACTAATTCTGTTTCATTTCTAAACGAATTCTTATTTTAAACTCAATTTGTCCTTCATGCTAGACTGAAGTTATCCAGATTTCCTCCCATAATCCATCCAAAATCAGGATAATTATCACTGAAAGCAATAATTTCAAAAAGCAATAATCTCTTGTCTCTAATATAAGTAATTGTTTAAGATCGATTATGAAAAAACGAGGTCATTGATGTGAGGGAAGCATGATTCTCGCAATCCAAAGAATATGAAATTGGATTTCTCATTATACCTGATTGCAAATTTTTAACCCGTTCGCAGGCATTAAAATAATTAATAGTTATTCGAAGTGTTAAGAATAGGGATAATCACTTGCATATTGCTTCTTAATGAGTAACACTAAGGATCCACCATGCCTTCCCGAAACAAAATATAGCCAGCAGGGAAGAGTTTCTCCACGATATATTCTCGTTTCAAGGACGAGTTGACGTTTACGTTACAATTTTGATATTTTTTTTTTCGCTCGTTAGACTTTAGAACTGATAATGGGAGAGGGAGAAAGAGAAAAAGGAGTGTGAAGGGTCGAGTGAAGAGTTCCAGGCAGTATAGAAGGTACAAAGATCCTGAAACAAACTGGGTTTTAAGATAATTGTGTAATTATTTGTTATATAATTGTTTTTTGTGTGTCATGCATTGTTATGCAGCAATATTATGTCTTAGCAAATGTTAATGAATATGGCAGCTAAACATCGCGTTTTTATTTAGAGAGATAATTTGATTTGTATCCATGAACCACACTGAACCAAGGCAACACGCATATCCAGCCCTAATTATTGCTGTTACTTTCTTGTTATGTGTGCTTATAACAAATTTGCATAAGGAATATTTTAGATACAGATCAAATTAATTTCACTCATGTTTTCAACAACATTTTACGAAAAACACTTTTGATAATTCGCTTCCTGAAAATTAACCTAAAAATATCTATTCGTATGACCCTTTATTTTTCTTATTGTTTAATGTATTTTTAACCAACGACGAAAAAAAAAAAGAGTTTTGTATTTTTTCAACGAAAAAACATTCCTTCAGAAAATAAAAATATTGCGTGCACAATATAGCAAAATAAATTAAAGCCATGAAATAAACATAGAAAAATGTAGTCTTTTTACAAATATCATTTATTAATTTTCATTATCTTATCATTTATTATTTAATTTTAATTTATTTATGTTAATTATTAATTCTAATTAATTTATTCATGCTAAACGTATTTATTGTTAAACATTAGAATGATATTTTATTAACTAATGTGAGTTTGGAAAAAGCACAAGCAATTGTCTTAATTTTTTTTACATTAAAGAATTTGTAGAACTTCAATGTTCATACTCGAAATAATATAATGGATATTATTCATGAAACACAATATTAATAAAGAAATAATAAAGTTTATTTATTGTTAAGGAGGAATACACGTTAATGAATACATTACTATTAGTAGTTATTTTTTTATCATGAATAAATAAGAATTCAACTAATATAGTAATAATTAAACAGCATTTAAAATTTACTTTTAATCCAGAATTTCTAATTGTATAATTTTCGTATGAATAAAAGGTGAAGTTGTTGAATAACTGAGACATGTATTTGAGACAAATGGATATAATAAAGATTTCTTAATAAATAAAAATCCTTTTATAAAACCATACATAAAGCATTAAAGAAATTTGTTAATGTTTTGACGACATTTTCTTTTCAGAAGCAGCATTTTGACAGTTTTTTTTTTTTTATACTTTCCGGTCCTAAAAAAAATGGCACTTCAGAAAAAAAGTGTTTTCTGAACAGCGAAACAACTGCGTCCTAGTCAATATTTCAACGGATATACCGAATCATAAAAAAATGGTAAAAACCAACAACTTTAGAAGGAAAAAAAATTTTTAACATCATTAAACCTTTAAACCAGTTTCCTTTTTAATGCACCAGGTATATTATTCTGCGGTCGTCTCTTCTCTTAGCCACAGTAATTCTTTACCGAAAGAAAACTTTTTCCTTCTTTCTTAAAGTCATGTGTCAAAGTAAATCCCACAAGAAAAATCCAATTAAAAATGCTTTTTATATATTTTTTGTGTGGACCTGTATTACCGTCCATTTTTCTTTTTTTCTTGTTTATTTTTATTTCAACCTTTTTCTATTTTCGAAGACAAAAGAATAGGGGGGAAGAACGATATACACGAGTTCGAAATCTGACAACTTCATTCGGAACCGAATTTCGGAGGTCACGTGATTCGATGTTCAGCTGTCATTGGCGGACAAGATTTTCCAATTCGCCATTGACAGATCTGCCTCTTTTATTTATTTTTTTCTATATAAAAATAAAAGAGATCCGTTTCGGTCTGTAAACGGAAATGGAATCCGTAGTATAATTTTAGAATCCGAAAAATAATGGAAATGTCTCTGAATTGGTGGCAGTCGATACTGGATTGACAATATTTGCTTGGTTCTTTTTTCAGTTCTTAGAAAAATAGATCGGCAAACTACAGAAATATTTATGAAATATCGTATACTTGATAAATTTATATAGAGAATAAAACTTTGTACTCATCGTTTGGTAAATAATAAAAAATAATTCTTTTTTTTTTTTATATTATATTGTTCGATGTTTAGATTTAAATAATTCTGATGCATTGTTTTTTTTTTTTTTTTTTTTTTTTTTTTTTTTCATTTAATTTCTAAATAAAAGATAAAATATAATAGGCTGAGCTAATATACGGGGTGCCCATAAAATTTAGAATATAATATAAGAAAACTCATAGCAGCAACCTTAAACGAACAAAGAAAGAATAAGTATCAATAAATCGTATTCATGCAATAAATCATATTCATCAGTTATTGTCTCAAAAAAGAAATTTAAATATACCAGTAAGAATAGCTCAAAAAAGAACTTTAAAATAAATAAATAACGTTGAAAATTGTCAAGGAAACTCTAAACTGATTAAGGACAGAAAGTGATCAAGGAAACGAAAAACACACCACTCCCCAAAACAATGTCCATTATTTTATGGGTAATGATAAATGTTCTTATAAAAAATAATATATATCCAATCAGTAGTTATACTAAAAGAAAAACTTTTATGGCCTAGAAATTTAAAATATATGCTCTGCAGTTTCAATCTTTTCATTTACTAAACTAAGAAAATATACAGCGTTAATAAGCTCCATACTTATTTATAACATAAATATTTTAATATCTTTCCTTATTTTATATCGTGACAAATAAATCTAGGTAATATTAGAAATGATGATAATTTCTTTTGTACATTTTTAATCTTTTAAATGCTCCAAGAAAAAGATGTATTCTATATCACAAAACTTTTTCATTAAAATTGAATGTATGGTCACATAAAGGAGATATATTTGTTAGTGAAGAAGATAGTTATTGATGAGATGTACTTTGAATAACGATTAATTTTAAAATTCACCGTCATTATCATCATCATCAATAGCACGGCAGCCCAGGGTGAGTTAAGGTTTTTCTTTGATTGGTTTGGTTTGTCGCTCTACGGTCATTTGTGCACACTTTGGACTAATTAGTTTACGCTTTCAGTTTAAAGCTTTCCTTTCAAGAGATTTCCATACATTCCTCTGGGTGACAATGGTCCTCAAATTCTTAACCCTTACTACCGCAAAATCTTTTCAACTGCGTCTATCCATCTCAACTTGGGTTGTCCTCTTCCTCTTTGTCCCTGTAGCTTTGCCAAAACGAGCCTTTTTACAAGGTTTAAATCACTCATTCTAAATGCATGAGCAGCCCAGTTTAATCTATTGATCTTAATAAATTTTATAATATCTGGATCTTTATAGCATTTATAAATTTCTACGTTGTACTGTCTTCTCTTGCAATCATTTTCCCTAACATCTTCAAGAATAACCCTTAAAATCCGCTCAAATATACTTAAATGGACTTCATCAGATCTTGCCAAAGATCTTCAGAGCCATAGACAAAATAGGTCTAATAAGTGATTTATATAACAAGAATTTAGTTTTTCTGCATACGAACTGTGATTTCAATAGATTTCTTAACCCATAAAAGGCCTTATTGGCAGACATAATTCTGTTTTTATTTCAAGTAAGATATTATTATGACAATTAATTTCTGATCCTAAGTATTTAAAACTAAGTACAGATTTAAAAGTGTAAGTTCCTAAGGTAATATTGGGTGCATACTGGCAAATATTTCTTGAGAAAAGCATATATTAAGTTTAAAATTCAATAGAATAAATATTTTGAGTTGTTTATTCCTTTTTTACAAAATCGATCGAATAGGAAAAAGGAATAATTAAAATGACAGCTACAAAATTGAAACCAATTAATCATTTTATAGCGAAAGATACTTTTAAAACTCTACCTCTCCAGCCAGTAATTAAAGGGGTTCCGTGAAACGAATTTTTATCTTAGCTCAACAAAAAAAAAAAAAGACTCCATTACCGACATTAATTAGCGCAATTAAATCATTATTCACGACTAAAACAAATCAAGCAGCGATGCTGTAACTGTTTATAGATAAAAAAAATACCAATAAAACATTAAAAAGGGGAAAAAATTATAAAATAATAATAATAATAATAAATAGGTACACTCTGTTTTAACAGAGATTCGAATATTCAATGAAATTTTCGAACAAAAAAAATGTTCTAAAAAAAATTCTCAGATTGTTCTTTGGGAAGTTGAAGACATTTAATTTCATCTACAAGGCGATAATCGAGAATACGGTAAATGAACTGACACAAAAACTTATAAGTGGTTACAAATATTTCTAATTAAAATAACTCCTTTAGTTTTGCTTTTCTTTCAGGTATCAAAAGGGGAAAAAAATACCTTTCAGTAACGATACAATCTCCCGCTTCTTTTTTTAAGGTTAATTTTTCCCTATTAATTACAGCAATCTTGGCAGTTTCTCCCCTTTTATGATAAAATGCAAAATTAAATGACTTGGCTACAAGGAAACCTCTTGCTATTCTTTTATTTAAAAAAAAAATAGTGCATAAAAAAAAAAGAATAAAAGAGCAAAGCAATCGAACAGTTCTTGCCAGTAGAATGCTGCAAGACTTCGAACAGAAGAAAAAGAATGGAGGGTAATTATCTTTAAGAATTTTTAGGGAAAGGAATAAGGTGATTTTTTTAATGAAAAGAATTTCAATACCGCGGCGCGAGACAAAGTTCTGCTTATCTGCGATGGCAACGGTCGAATGTGCAGTCGATCTTTTTCTCCAGTCAGAACAGGAGGAGCTGGATGAATAATGGTTCGGGGAAACGATGGTGATGCTTTTGTGGAGCTTGCAAATTAAAATTAGAAAGTGCTGTAATTATTCAAACATAAAAACAGGTGTTCAGATATATAACTCATTAATATTAATCACTGCTCGCTAACTCATCCTTTCGGTAACTTCAAACAATTTCGACAGGAAGTTCATGTTTTGGGAAGAACTTTTGAATGAAGTACTTTGAAGAGTAAAATACTTCCCAGAAACCCTATTCTGATATTCAGGAAAGGTTAGGCTTATCATAAATTTTATGGTAGTTTGGGAAATATTTTAAATTATATTATTAGTATAATTGCCAGAAAATTTCTTAAACTGTTAATGACTTTTCGTTAATGATTTATTAGAAGAAATATTTGTTTGGGCAGTTAAATTAGTGTAAAGTACAAGAGGTGAGATGTATTTAAGAGCCAAGAACGTTTGTAAGAAGTATTATTTACTGGAGGTAAATTTAAAAGTGTTAATAAAACTTTATAAGTAAATCACTCTTAGGGGTTAAATTACTTCTAACTTGCTTACACACAAAAGTTAATTTTAGCTAAATTGTAAGACATACATGTATATATGCTTCTGCTTCTCAAGTTTCTTGCCACTTGCTGAATTGCTCCCATATTGTTTGATATTTTATATTGACGTATTAATGAGCAGTAAGCATGATTTCCTTCCAGAAGATAATTTTTATTGTAATCCAAAAGTATTATTAAAAAATTACAATATTCTTGCCATTTATTGGTCATTAAATATTAAATTAATATTGAAAGAAATTTATCAACAAACTGTCCGTAAATTTATAGCATCGAGAAATTAAGAAATAGTTGCATGTTCATAACGTAACTGCCCGGCTTAATATTGGTTGCTATTTATAGTATAAACTATTTTTTAAACTTTTTTGAATTAAAATACATTGGATTTATCTAAATAATGTTTTTAATTACAATCAAATAAAAGATTGAGACATGAATTATACAAGCATTCGAGTTTAATTGCTGGTAATGCAAAAACCAAACAAAGAACCATGTAATATTTGTATATCTAGCTATTTGTTAATTACATATTTCTTATTTTTTTAAGATATGGACTTTTATTTCCTCGTCACTCTCAAGTGCAATGGTAAAATAAACAGAAATTGTTGTTACTTGATGTTTTAATGTAAGATTGGCATGTTTTAAGCAAGTCCAGTACTATAAGGTACCATGTCAAGCACATGCAAGTTTGCATAAAACTACTTTCGATACATTTAGACAGCCTGCGTAGAGGACTTGTTTCTTATAAAGAGCCTAATTGATTTAAAATCCAAAATGTTTATAGTATAGTGATTCAACAGTAAACACATAAACACACAAGATTTATTTCATGATCAATAGCCAGTACTGATAATATGTATCTTTTAAAACAACGCAAGACCACAGAAATAACCAGTACTGATAGTGTGTATCTTTTAAAAATGTAAAATCACATTAGTTATAATCGCTGGATCTCTTAATATAACAATTGCCATCAAATGCAAAATTCCACCATATCCTCCTTATTACCCTTAATGATCAACCCTTGCTTCCATTCTGTGGATAATCACCAGTTGATTAAGAGATCAAAACAAAGGTGGGCCAATTGTTTGCTTCTAAAGATCGGTCACTTAATTACAAAAGTATAAATGAGTTAATATTTGGTTTGATTTTTCAATTTGAGGTGATTTTTTTTTTTTTACACTTTGGGTTAATTAGACCGGGACGTACAGTTTAATGTGGATTTCGAAACACTAACAAACACCCATGCCCCTACCAGGATTCTTAAATGAAGTTTGTGGTACGGAAGACCAGAGCACTAGCCCATTAGCCATCAGTCATATATGTCATATATATATATATATATATATCCTATACATCAGTCATATATATCATATATATATACAGTGGGTAAAAAAAGTATTGGCAATTGCCTTAATTTATTCATATTGACAAATAAATAAAATGTTATGCAATTTTAGCTGTCGTAATTAAATACAAGACATCTTAGATATATAAAAATAGTAAAAATTTTATTTTAATTTGCATTTTCTACGATTTCTTTCAAAAACGAAAATTTGCATGCCAAAAAAGTATTGGCAAAGTTTTAACTGCTATGCAAATTTTGTTACATTGAAGTCACGTGTTCCGACTGATAAAAAACTCTACCGGTATAAAGTCTGCAAAACTACTCCAAAAGTGTCTATGCATTATTTTGCGATTACTGCAGTAAAATGACTTCGAAATCGAAGGAGTTGGACGTTAGTGTTAAAAACACAATTATTAGGCTCAGAAATGAAGGTTTAACTTATCGTGCTATAGGAGTGCAGTTCAATATAAGTTTATTTACTGTCAGAAGTGTTGTAAAAAAGTTCAAGGAAACAGAATCAACGGAAAATAAGACTAGAAGTGGACGACTTCAAATATTTTCTACAAGAGAAGAACGTGTCATTAATAACAAGGTTAAGAAAAACCCTAAAATAAGTGCACCCCAGATAGCTAGAGAGGTTGCTTTCACTTCGCAAAAGACTTTCAGCGTACAGACTGTACGGAATGTTTTACACGAGAGAAGTTATTATGGAAGCGCAGCTAGAAAGAAACCATTCATCTCGGAAATAAATAGGAGAAAGAGGTTAGATTTTGCAAAATCCCACGTTGATTTATCTGAAGAGTTTTGAAACTCAATTATTTTTTCCGACGAATCAAAGTTTAACATTTTCGGCAGTGATGGACGACGATATGTGTGGAGGAGGCCAAATACTGAATTGGAAAAGCAACATTTAGCTGCTACTGTAAAACATGGTGGAGGCAGCGTCTTAGTTTTGGACTGTATGGCAGCTAATGGAATTGTATATTACTGCATTTTATTGATGGTATTATGACGGCACGTACATACATTGACATTTTGCGCCATAACTTAAAAATCAGTGCCCAAAATCTTGGCTTGGGAACATCATTCGTTTTTCAACAAGACAATGACCCCTAGCATACAGCGAATCTCACCCGGGAATGGCTACTCTACAATGCTCCTCGCCTATTAAAAACCCCACCTCAATCGCCTGACATCAATCCAATTGAAAATTTATAGCACCTGCTGGATCTAGAAATCAAGAAACATAAAATTTCAAGTAAAGACGACCTCAAACGTTTACTCTTGTAAGAGTGGCACAAAATTCCCAACAGTACAACAAAGACCTTAGTTTCCTCTATGAGAAATAGATTACAAGCTGTTATAGATGCAGAGGGTATGCATACAAAGTATTAAACATATACTTATTTTGTTTTCGCTCATAATTTTGTCAATTTCATTTTGTCAATTTTGCCAATACTTTTTTTATCATGTAAATTTTGGATTTTCTCGTAGATTTTGACTAAAAAAATATTTAAAAGAAAATTTCGTTATATTTGTTTGTCTTTTCTCCTTCTGTAATCGCTATGTTAAAATAAAATTTGTAAACATACTTTATCCACATCCACTGTAAACATCCACTGTATATATCATATATATATCATATCATCAAATATATCATGGCAGTTAGTATCATATCGATAGAAGTCTGACACATTTAATGAAAGTTTACTTCAATTAAAATAATTTATTTTGTCATAGTAGTATTGCACCTTGCAATATTTTTTTTTTTTTTTTGGAAAAGTGGCCGAATTTATTTAGTTACCTAATAATATAAAAATGTATTGTGAATAAATATTCAATATTATCAGTTTAACAATAATCAGCGAAATATTCAACAAATTGACAAAAATGCAAAATCTCAAAAATCAAAATTTCAAGAGAATATCTCCATTTGAAATATCAACATAAGAAACAATTTAAAACACACTATGGGGCTTCCATATATCTGAAAATCATGACTATATCATATGATAGAAGAACGTTGAAAAGTTTATTTATTTGTATCCATAAAAAACAAAATATATAGACAGAATTACATTAAAATACAAAATTATTGTTTTACATTTAAAGGTCTGTCTTTCATAAGATCAAAGTTTGAAACTTATTAAGCCTTAAATGCAATTTAAATTAGATATATAGCTTTAAAAAAGGCTGTTGTAGTCATACAATATAATCAGATATACAATATAATTAAAATAAAACTGATTAAACTAAGGTTTAAAAATTATTAAAAATATTGTTTAAAAATGTAAACATTTTTAGCGCTTAGTTTAGTAACTAGGGCTATAGTTTGTTAACAATTTATTTAACATTAAAATAATTAATTATTTGAATTTAATTTTTTAATTTATGAATAAACGTACAATTTCTGTAATATACAAATTAATTTAAATAATAAATTAATTCTTACAGTCAATGTTTCCCTTGTGTTTATTCTCTGTAACATATCTCTAGTGCTGCTATATTATCTTAATAATTAATTATTTGAATTTACTTTTTTTTTTTAATTGATGAATAAACATGCAATTTGTGTAATGTACAAAGTAATTTAAATATTGAATCAATTCTTACATTCAGTGTTTCACGTTTATTTATTCTCTGTAATATATCTCTAGTACTGCTATGCTATCTTATAAATAATCTTCAATACAAATACTAAAGATACGTAACGTAATCATTTGAACGAGTTTATTTATAACTCAATAATTAATATTTCCTTTATTTCTATTTTGTTAACCAAATTCTTACAAAAATAACAAATCGAAAAAGCTCCAAAAATATCTCATCTATTTTCTCCCCCTCCCATATAATTCTATTGATTTATGTAATGGTGTTTGTCAGAAAACTCAGCGATGTTTGCCCCAACAGTCATTCGAAATTTATCTAAATATAGAATTATTAATATCTTTAGATGGGGGAAACACCGGCAATAGTTCTTTTTCTGGCGATATTTTTCCTGGTTCTTGATTTTAGAATCTGTAGCCAGAGCAATTTCCTACTCACAAAACTTTTACCAATTTTTATGATGTATTTCCCGCCCATTTTTCGCGAATACTTATTCCTTCTTTTTCATTCATTTATAAACGAAAGACCCACCTCCCTCGTCTACAAAACATGTCATGACTGTATTCTGCGATTGTTCTTCAATAAGAAAAATGAATTTCCGATTGCACCCATAAATATTGCTTTCATTTATTTTAAAAAGAAATGCTTTCCCAAAAAGATTTTGCAGAATTTGTTTTATTTGCTATCCAAGCAATAAAAGAGAGGTGTTTGGTTTTTTAATACACAATTTATATACAAAAGAGTGAGTTCTTAGAACATTAAATACACAAATAAATTATGAAAGTTATCAAAATTTTAACCTGGTTCATTAGAAATAAAAACCAAAAAAATACAGTATTTTACGTGTTTAAAAGTTCATCCAAAATAATAAGGTCCAGTTTTTTCCGTTGAAAAAACTGTTATTGTCATTATACCAGACTTTAAAAAATAAAATTTATACTAAATACTTTTAAAATAGTAACAAAAAATTTCAATTAGCTGTTAAAATAAAATATTACGGTTTTATTTTTTATTTATTTATTTCAATTTCTAATATTAGCTCACACTCTCCCTATATATATATCTTGTTCAAATTTTCAATCGTTCATAAAATACGTTTTATTCATCCACTGAAGTTCAAATACATTTTTTTTAACTTCTAGTGGATGACACTTGATGTTAATACAGTTTTTTTCAAATATTAATTCATTAATTAAATTTAATTAATTAATTTTAGTTTTTTTTTATATTTTTTTTATATTTAAGTTGCATATATCTACCAATAGATGGCGCCAGATAAACTTTAAAAAATGTATGAAAATTATTTATAAAGGACTTTCTGCAATATAACGAAGAAAGAGTAGGAATCGACTTTAAAAAAAAATTTTTATATTACTTGTCTTTTATTTTATTTGTGTTATTAATAATATTTATTTTTATTTATATTATTATTAACTTATTTTGATTCATTTTGTTTATTATTATTGTTATTATTTATTTTTTTATGTTATTAATTAAATTGTATTTATTATTATTAATTTTTTATTATTTTATTATTATATTTTATTTATTTTTAATATTTTTATCATATTTATTTTTACTTTTATTTTATTATATTTTATTTATTTTTATTATTTTTACCATATTTATTTTTACTTTTATTTTAATATTATTTATTAATTTTTATTATGAAATTATTTTCCATTATTATTTTCTTCACTTATATTTGTTATTATTTTTTATTTATTTATTTCCATTTGAGTTATTTATATACAAGATTATTTCTGCGAGATTCTAGTAAGTACTACCCTATTCACATAGAATCAATTGTAAAATCTAAACGAAAATCTGCAGCAATTATCTAATTAAATTTTATTTATTATTATTAATTTTTTATTATTTTATTATTATATTTTCTTTATTTTTATTATTTTTATCATATTTATTTTTACTTTTATTTTATTATATTTTATTTATTTTTATTATTTTTATCATATTTATTTTTACTTTTATTTTAATATTATTTATTAATTTTTATTATGAAATTATTTTCCATTATTATTTTCTTCACTTATATTTGTTATTATTTTTTATTTATTTATTTCCATTTGAGTTATTTATATACAAGATTATTTCTGCGAGATTCTAGTAAGTACTACCCTATTCACATAGAATCAATTGTAAAATCTAAACGAAAATCTGCAGCAATTATCTAATTAAATTTTATTTATTATTATTAATTTTTTATTATTTTATTATTATATTTTATTTATTTTTATTATTTTTATCATATTTATTTTTACTTTTATTTTATTATATTTTACTTATTTTTATTATTTTTATCATATTTATTTTTACTTTTATTTTAATATTATTTATTAATTTTTATTATGAAATTATTTTCCATTATTATTTTCTTTACTTATATTTGTTATTATTTTTTATTTATTTATTTCCATTTGAGTTATTTATATACAAGATTATTTCTGCGAGATTCTAGTAAGTACTACCCTATTCACATAGAATCAATTGTAAAATCTAAACGAAAATCTGCAGCAATTATCTAATTAACCTCATATTTTGATGGAGGTTTTTTTTTTTTTTACATTAACAAAAAAAAATATCTCCTTAATTTATTTTCAAGTACTTTAATGTAGCATTTTCTTTCATTAAGACTTTAAAAGATAAAATTTATACTAAATACTTTTAAAATAGTAACAATGGAAAAGAATTTTTTTTTTAATTATCTGATAAAATAAAATATTATGACTTTATTTTTTATTTAATTATTTTTATTTTCATTTATATGCTGGATGATTTTTGCCAGATGTCTTGTATACATTACTCTATTCACATAGAATCAATTATAAAATCGAAGCGAAAATTCGTAACAGTTATCTAATTAACCTCATATTTAGATGAGGTTTTCTTCACATTAATAAAAAAAGTAACTTACTTATCAATTTTCAAGTACTTTAATGTAACATTGTCTTTCCTTATGCCTTTAAAAATAAAATTTCTACTAAATACTTTTAAAATAGTAATAGTAGAAAAGAAAATTTTTTTAATTAGTTGTTAATATAAAATATTATGGTTTTATTTTCTATTTCATTATTTTTTATTTTTATTTATTTACATTTGCGTTATATACTAGATGATTTTTGCCAGATGTCTTGTATGCACTACCCTATTCACATTCACATTCCCATATAACCTTATATTTTGGTATTTTTTACATTAATAAAAAAAAATTTCCTCTTAATCTATTTTCAAGTACTTTAATGTAACATTTTCTTTCATTAAGATTTTAAAAGATAAAATTTATTCTAAATGTTCTTAAAATAGTAACAGTAGAAAAGAAAATTTTTTAATTAACTATTAAAATAAAATATTATTATTTTATTTCTTATTTTTATTTTATTTATTTTTATTTTTATTTATTTTCATCTGCATTATTTATATACTAACTTATTTCTAGAGATTTTTGTATGCACTACGTTATCACTTAGAACCAATTGTAAAATCTAAACGAAAATCTGTAGCAATTATTTATTATCTATCTAATCTGTAGCAACCTCATATTTTCTTGGGGGTTTTTTTTTACCTAAATAAAAAAAAATTTCTTCCTTATCTATTTTCAAGTACTCTAATGTAACATTTTTTTTCTTTAAGAACAAAATACTTTTAAAATAGTAACAGTAGAAAAGAAAAATTTTTGAACTGGTTGGTGAATTTTTCATTGGTAACATTATTTTTTCACTGTTCATAAATTACTGTTCTTAGATTATTACCGTTGATATTGTTATATAATTAGCTAATTTTATTTATTTATTTTAGACAGGCCGACATAAAATAATTAAATAAAACATTCCAACCAATGAATCGAAATCGATAAAAATTCTCGATAAAATTCTATTTAAAAAAAAAATGGCATTGCAATTTTACCAACAAAAATATCGAGGTTTAATCCTCGATTCCTGTATCCCGTATAAGTCGCCAATGTTGCAACCTGAAGTAAATTGGCGATTTCTGTAGGTTACCATAGTTCAATTCAAAGAATTGTCCACTGGAATTTCGAAATTTGAAAACCCTAGGGGTGAATTTATGAAGGAGAGATAGTAGTACGAGGGAGAAAGGAAAGTAATCATGGGGTTGTTCGTTCAGGTTGTAGAAAGTATTTTTGTTAGTTGTATTCAATCAGACAGAATCCGTAGACCGGATTCCGTATGCTTGGTTCAAAAATTCTATGAGCTTGGAGGAGAGTGGGTTGGGTTTGGTTTGTCACTACGGTCGGTCATTTTGAGCACATTTTGTGCTAATTATACCGGAACCTATTATTTAATGTGGATTCCCAACCACTAACAAGCACCCATGCCCCCGTCAGGATTCGAACCTGAAGCCTGTGGTACCAAAGCTTGGATGAGAAAAGAATCATTATTTTTGTTTTTGTAATTGAATTAGCATTATCTTCTTATTAAATGTGGCATTTATCACAGAAATTTATATTCTAAAATGTGTTTTCATTAGTGGTTATAATAATTAGCAATGGAAATAATAGAATGTTTTCGAACAATTTCCTGCACATTATAAATGAAAATATTCAGTCAATATCATTAAACAATATCGTTTAATTTGCATGAAGTTGTTCGAAAACATTTATTCATTATCATTAAACAATGTTGTTTAATTTGCATGAAGTTGTTCGAAAACATTCAATAAAGATCATTAAACAACATTGTTCAATTTGCATAAAATGGCATTGGTTAATATTCACCTTGGCAATCTTTTAGTAACAAAAGTTGAATTTATATGGGATTAACAATGAATTTTATTATTATTTTATATTTTTAAGAAAGTGTAGAAGCATCTTTACTAAATCAAATTTTTAATGGTTTTTATTATAATTCAATTATAATAATAATAGAAAAATTTGAAAAAAAATTTATATTTTTTTCCTCATATATAAATTATTCTTAATTAAAAATATAAATTAAATAACGTTTTACTCAATTCCTTTCTTAAAAGGTTTAAAAAAGTATTTGTCAAAAATTTCATAAGTTTAATTATCCGCAATTTTACAAGAAATCTTCCACTTTTATCAGTAATATACAGCCAGTGCAGAAAAGAAACTCCATAATTTTTGTGCACCTGACGAGCTCCGACATGTTTAAAAAAACCAATGGCCTTGATCAAAGCTCATTAATTAATAAATGAAAACTCGTGCAATTAAAAAATATTACATCTATATTGTTGACGGTCTATATTGTTACTTTCATTGCTAATTTCTACTTGCTGGATCTTCATTGTTACTTTTCACTTGCATGCCATTGGCTTCGAATATTTAAGATGCTTACAAGTCCAGGCGGGGCCATGGATGTTTGTAGCTGTTCGGAATCCACTTTAAGCCGTAGGTAACGGTCTCATATGACCGTAGAGTATCACAGAGCCCAATCAGGTTTCTCACCCATATCATTTCTAAACTGTAAAGGGGCAACTCAGCTCTAGGCACATTGGTGCGATGTGGTGTAGTAGTAGTAATAATTTAATATGACTGTAGAGCGTTGGGCGTAGCGCTGAGAACCCTACCTCGTAAAAAGTCAGCTTCACGAAGCCAAGTCAGACTTCAATCTACGGTGCTCCATCTCAACAGAAGCTGCCCTTCCCACCTTCCATAAGACCACATGGATTCTTGGATTTGGTCTACATATTGCTGTCTACCAAATGGGATAAGAAGCAAACAAGATGCTTACAAAAAAATTACTTAATTTTATTTAGGCAATTTCTTCCATAATCATTAGAGATTGCCTTTAAAGATTATGATGATTTTAAATTGTATAATTGCAATAAAAAATAAAAATGTGTAATTATTGTTATTTAAATAAAAATGATAAAATGTATAATAATAAATGTGTGTAATTATTACATTTTATTTTTATAATTAACCAACGTTTTCCAAGGAAGTCACATAAATATTTTTTGCGTTTTACTCACTATTTTTTTAAAAAAAATCTTTAACAAAATATTAAGTTAATGAATAAAACCATTGTAATTTTAGATATGGTCCCCTTTCTGTATCTCTGAAAATAACAGAAATTTTGCAACATTAATTTGGTGGGTACATTATTTATCCTACGCTGCAAATTTTAAATTAGCAGTTAAATTATTAATTTTGTTAATCAATTACATTGCCCCATGAGACAATTCCAACTATACTAGGCATGGGAAGTTCTAATGATAATTACAAAAGTTGTTTAGGGTGTCAGATTTTTAGGGGGGAGGGGTGACTATACAACTATTAGAAAATGTATACTAAGAAAATTTTTCATTGCTTAATCTTTATAATAATTATCGTTTTTTTTTTATAATATCAAACTAAATAAATTTAATTTTTTCATGTTATCCAATTTTTCTTTTTATAAGTAAATCTTTGAGGAATTCAAAGTTTCACCTGTAACTATAATTAATTTTTATTAATAAATAGAAACAACTAAAAGTCTTATATACTATAAGTTATAGGAGTATAGGAATATATTAAAATTTTAATGCTGTTATTAATTTTATAAAACATTTAGCTGTCTTCACAGTCTTTATTATATGTTTTCGTTGATGAAATACAAAAATTAAAAATATATTCAGATCGTGATGCCTAAGTGTCAAATCCCTCTCCCCAACGAATTCATGCATGTTTCGAACATTTTACCCCGAATTTATTCGACGTCAAAGGAATTAACTCTTCAATTCTCGGGATCCTTTCACGAACTCTGCTTTTCTTCACACGCGATCCAGCTTTTCAGCTTGGAGCATTGATGCCACTAATTCTCAAGAAACTTTCTTTTCTCTCCTGAGTGACGTAGCCAGAAAGGGGCTCGCCATGCAGAAATGATTTGCATATTAATGATTCCAGGACCCCCTACTTCCTCCCCCTTGTTCCCCCCTATGGAATGGTGTGAGTAAACCTTGATTAATAACTGTAAATGTTTGCACTTCCTACCGTGCCTCAAATGATCCGCACCTCAAACACTTCTACTTCCACTTCCAGACTTTTCCACGTCGTTTGGCCCGGAGCGAGGTTAACCGCCAAAATTAGATCCGAATTAGCGCTTTTCAGGCTCGACGAATTAATATCATCAGCTGCTATTTCTACTGAGAGCAAAATGAAATTTCTGATGATTAATAAGGTATGTTTCTTTCTCGATTATTTGTTGGATAGTGTGTTTTTAATACGAATTACTTTCAAGATGTCAGAAGTTAGTGGTCTTGAATTATCAGATTAAGCTTACAATAAGAAAATTCAATTTAAATTTATTTGTAATAAGTTTTACTTTTCATGTTTTTGATCCAAGAAGCACTGGGACTTCTATTATAACATTTGGCCTAGTTTCTGTGCTATTGTTAGCACTTTTTAGTAGGGATCCTCATTGCAATTTGACAATATTGATTTTTATAAAGAAATAGATATCATACAGTTTTATTTATTAATTTTTTGGGAGTGTGAGACAGTAGATCTACCTCTACATGATGCACCCTGGTAAGGTTCTAGGCGACTAAACGATCTACTACTATCGACATGCAGCAACACTCCAATAATGATTACCTTCAGGGGACTTCGTATATAGCTGACGATGAAATGCTGGCGGAGATAGTTCTGACATTTACTGTTATAAAACAACAATTTGAAATATGTGGCTGCATTTCTAAGGAAATTTCAGGAATTCCAAATAACATAGTGAAGTTAGCCTTTGTTAAAAAAAGAAAAAGTTGATTATTGTAAGTTACAGAATTGATTTTTTTTTCTTTTTAATATTGACAATAACGCTTTTGAAATGCAATTACTGGAGTTAAAGGACAAAGAACTATGGAGCTCCAAATTTGAATTCCTTAATGTTGGTATGGAAAAATTGGAGAAAATAAGTTTGATCACAGTAAAAGTCGTTTGCTTTGAAAGACTTAGATAAAGGAAAGACATGATAATTTTCAACACCTGGAATAGTATTCCTGACTCATATGAGTTAAAAAAAAGTTATTTTCTGTTTTGTTTACTGTTTTTCTTTACATATTCATACAATCATTTTCAAGCATGAACCTTATCAAAAGTAAACTGAGAAATCGTGTTAAGCATGAAAATCTGAAAAGAACCTCTCAAAAGAAGTCTTAATCGTTGTACTACTGTTCTTTGATTAATGAGTTTGCAGCCCACTGGGTTATATTACACTATATTTGTCTGAATAATACTATAACTCAATTCATCAAAATTTATGTTAAATAAAATTTTATTATTAAGCAGGCCTTATTTCTAATTTTCAGTTGGAAAATTTTTAAATTGTAATAGATAAATTATTTTGAGTTTAAATCTCTTTAATTTAATTTCTTCTTTTTATAGGTATAAGCTTTTCCTTTTCATTAAACAATACTTTTACAATAAAAATAACAATAGATTTTCAAGCAGTTAACAGAATTTATATATTTTTTCCAATATGAGAATAATGTTTTGTTTTTCATTTCAATATGCAAAAATAATAACTGCAGGTAATAAATACTATTTAACAGTAATTATTAAAATAACAAGTTTTACAAAATATTTTGGATGACGATTTTTTACCAATTAATTTATAGGAAAAAAAAATTTCTCATAATTTTCAAAAAAAAAACTTTTACATTTAAAAAAAAATATATTTTAATTTTTTACAAAAAATCATATTATTGAAAATATTTTCTTACTTAGTGAGTTTTTGCTTCGAAAACATTTCTTACATTTTTGATAAATTCGAGAGCATTTTGTTTTACCATAATATAAATTCATATTCGCAAATCATTGAATAACATCACAAAATATTACAGCATATAACCTGAAAGAGCACATCTATTCAAATTTTGCACGAGACGAATAAGTGTGACACTAGTAGAACAAATCTCGTTACTTTAAATAAGCGATGTAATCTTCGGGGCAGTTGTTTACCTTCCGGATTGGGTGTTGGGAGCTGGATTTCTGTCAAGAATTCCTTTAAGAAGACGAAGAAGGCAGTATCAGCAGATTGCTGAGTTTGAACAATATATATATATATATATATTATAAAATAGGGGTGGGGAGGGGGACTATTAATCTTTGCTTTTCTGTTTTCATCATACAGATCCTACACGTTCAGCATATCACATATCATTCTTCAATAGTTTTATGGTATCGACAACTGGTCCCTAAGTGTACCGAATTTTAACTCAAATTCTTATAACTTTAATTTTTTTATTTTTATTTTACTTTTATTTATTTTAGTATTTTTTTTAATTTTAGAGAACCCTATATTAAATTTTTTAAACTATAACTTGTATCTTATACTAACATTAAGAAGCGATTTAAAACTGTAAATATATATATGAATTAGGATGACGAAGTTAAGGGGTCAATCCCCATTGGTACGCCAGTTGCCAGAGTTTGAACAAAACTGCGTAATAGGACTAGGACAGGGGTCGGCAACCTGCGGCACTTTGGATGAGAAGATGAGGCTCTTTAGTTCCATACGCAAATATTATTAATTTTATCAAAAAAACATTTAAAAATCGTTCTGAATCGATTAACGAGGATTAGGCACCGATTCTATCTCTCAGTCACTTGTACTCGCTTTTCACCGTGACACGCGTCATCACTGTCGTCAATCCATCGGAAGCTGTCGAATGACGCTGTCGTCGGATTTTCTATGTATGTTTTAATTCGCTTTTGACGCAAGACAATTTGGCGTCTTCATCAGTGCTGTGGTTGTGCCGTATAGTTTGTTGTTTCAAGGAAAAGAGTTAGAAGTGAATTATCTTTTCAAAGTTATGTATGTACAATATATATAATAATAATAAAAAAACCGAAATCAAAGTAGGCAACATAATCAGTATTATATTTTTAAAATACATATTATACATATTTTTTTTCCAAATAAGATACCTAACTACTTTTTTGAAGTCAATAAGAATTGTCAAAAAAGAAACAAAGTACTACTGTTGGATATTACCGCGAAAGTGTTTTTATTAAAATATATATTTAATAAATTACCTATTTTATAATTTATCTATTTTATAGCTTTTATTATTTAAAAATTAGCGTTAAAATAATAATTATAAGTGTAAGTACCTATAAATTGTTATTTAATAAACCTATTTTCGTACTCTGAGGATCAAAGATGGTAGGTATTTGCAGTTTTAGATTGTTTATATGTTTGGCAATTTTTATTGATTTCGGCATAGCTGGGCATAACACCTTTACTCGTAAACTAAGTATCTAATATTTGCCAAAATTAAAAAAAAAACTAAACTGTGCAGACTGCGCCGTGATAAACACGTTCTGACAAGTCCGCTCGTGCCAGTCGGCAATCACGGCGACCACAGATGCGACCACAGATGCGACAAAACTATGTACTTATATTCAATCAGTACGTGAGTGAATGAAACAAACAGTGTTTCGTGTCTAAATTATTTATTTTAATAATTAAATTACTAGAAAATTATTTATTTAGGTAAGTATTTTTAATTGGGAAATATCGTTTTAAATTTTTTTTTGATAAATTATATTATGCCCAGCTTCTCGTATGTGTTTACTTAGGTATACGTTGACATAACATCGAGAATTCAATTGGGATTGGACGGAGTCGTTCGCTTTCATATGCAACTCAGATGGCCTTCTGACTTGTCTCATTTGCCACGAAAAACTCGCACACAATAAGAAATTGAATTTAGAGAGGATACTTCACTAAAAAACATACTCAGTTTGCTAGTAAATATCCAGCCGGCGAAGAACGGAAAAAGCAGCAATCAAGTTCCAGGTTAAGTAACTGGGTGCAATTTACAAGTAATGTTAATCTGGCAAGCTTCGCGGTATCACTAGAAATTTCAAAAAAAGGCAAACCATTCACAGATGGTGAGTATGTCAGAGATTGCTTCATACGTGCGCTTAAAGAACTGTTTCTTGATTTCCCAAACAAACCAGAAATCTTGAAAAAAAATTAAATATTTGCGACTATCCGCTAAAACAGTACAAGATAGAATAGCTAAAATGTCTTCAAATGTAACATATTTGCAAGTGGGAGATATTCAACTTTCTTCTGCTTTATCACTTGCTATAGATGAGTCTTGCGACATAAAAGACACGGCACAAGTTGCCCTTTTTGTCAGGTATATGTCAAGAAATATCCAAAAGAAGAACTTCTATAATTGCTACCGCTCTCGGGACAAACTAGAGGGGAAGATATAGAGAATGCCGTGCAAAAATGCCTTGAAGACAATAAGATCGATACCGTTTCAGTAGCAACTGATGGAGCCAGAAGTATGACAGGAAAAAATAAAGGAACAACAACGATTCTTCAGAGCAAAATAAACCACGAAATTCTTACGTTTCACTGCATAATACACCAAGAAGCGCTTTGTGCCCAAACATTTCTGGCTGAAAGAGTTGAGGTCATGAATTTGGTAATCAAGATTGTTAACAGCATCTTGTCAAAAGCACTCTACCATCGTCAGTTTAAGGAATTCTTAAACGAAATGGAGACTCAGTATTCCGACTTCCTTCTACACAATAAAGGGCGATGGCTTTCCAAAGGTAAAGTGTTGAAACGTTTTGCTTTGTGCTTGAATGAAATAAATACATTCCTAAATGAAAAAGGCATTAATCACCCTGAATTAGATAACGATAAATGGTTGCAAAAATTTTACTTTATGGGGGATATCACAGCGAAATTAAATGAGCTGAATCTAAAACTACAAGGAAAGGGAAACCCAGCCTATGTTTTAGTAGATGAATTGGTTTGTTTTGAAGAAAAATTAATTCTTTTTGCAGAAGATATTCAGAGCGGTAAATTACTTCATTTTCAATTTCTAAAGCAATATCGAGATAAAACCAGTGCAACTGTTGACACGAGGTACTTCAGCACAGTTATAAAAAAAATTAAAGATGAATTTTCTGACAGATTTGAGCAATTCAAAACCAACACAACCACTCTAGCATTCATAGTAAATCCTCTCAACACAAATAGTAACGAAATCCACATTGAGCCATTTGGAATTGATAATGGATCTCTAGAAATGCAATTGATCGATTTAAAAAGTAAAGCTTTGTGGAGAAAATTTACAGAGTTGAAAAGCAAGTTGGAAGAGTTGGAGGTCCAGAAATGTATGTACGTAACGCAACAAAAGTGGACAGCTTTAAAAGAAATGCCGCGAGTTGAGGCATTTGTATTCGACGCATGGAATAGTCTTCCAGATTGCTACAGTGAGGTGAAGAAGTTGGCATTTGGAGTGCTGACTATCTCCGGATCGACATATTCGTGCTAGTAAGCGTTCTCTTGCATGAATATAATTAAAAGTAAAGTAAGAAGCCAACTAACAAATGAAAATTTAGAGTCGTGTTTGAAACTTAAAACAACAAGTTATGAGAGAAATTTATCCAAACTTTCTAAAACCATGCAAAGCCAACGCTCCCATTGAATTTGTTCGCTCAATTGTTTGTTATTGAAGTACAAGTTAGTGTTTTAAGTAAATGTTTAATTGTTTTAATTTTTTACTTAAATAATATGTAATTATCTAATAATGCCATATATATATATTATCTAATTTGTTGTGAAAAACACTACTTATATATGAATAAATAGATATTTTTTCTTATGAATAAATAGATTAGTTTTTTTTTATCAAAAAACTTTATTAATCACTATTTATTGTTTTCAAGAAAAAATTGTGTGGCTCTATAAAAACTTTGAAATTTTGTAAATTGTAATTTTGGCTCTTCCGACTCAAAAGGTTGCCGACCCCTGGAGAAGGAGAAAGTGAATTTTGTTTTCGTAGTGTTGCAGAAAGATTTGGTTGGGATGCATCCACTCCATGATTGTTGGCAGTAGTGGTCACGGAAAAGCGCTGCTACAAGAAGACCAGAATCGGGCTTCATACGGATAGCTACTAACATATTCACAGCAGGGCTGTAACGCACCTTACAACATCTGCAGTAGAAATTTGAGCTTCTTTTTTCACCATAGTAAGATAGCAAATCATTTATTTTAGAGGCAGCTACAAGCCAGACGCTGTGTAGTATTCATGCTGTTAACTCTAAAGCCAGAGACCTGATGGTCAATTGCTTAGCGCTCTGGCTTTTGGTGACAATGGCTCCAAGTTCGAATCCTGGCGGTGGCATGGATGTTTGTTAGTGGTTCGAAATCCAAGTTAAACTGTAGGTCCCGGTCTGTTTAGCCCTCGTGTGCACAAGATGACTGTAGAGCGACAAACCACAGCCATGTGCCACTTAAATGGTGTATGTTAGAGCTCATTGGAAGAAGAATTGGAGATCTATTGTGTTCTCTAAGAGCCCTTTCTGTCTTGGTGTTAGAGACATGTGTTGGTTAAAGGGATGCCAAATTAGCGCTTAGAGTCATTCTGTCTCCATCGTAGACACACTAGACCTACATGAAGCAGTTTCCTATGATAACAGAAGCTTTCTCGTCGTTATCCCATTCACCGACAGCAAATTTGTTCAGACTGATGCCAGTTCAGTTATGCTGCCATTTTTGATGACTATTCCAATGTTTATTTAACATGAAAACATTCGCTATTTAGTATTTATAGGTTATATATTTATTCAGAATCTTTCACATCTATTATAAAGTCTTTAATAGACTTATAATTGCTAAATACTGTTCAGTAATAACTATTCTGTATTAAAACTGGCATGGTAACTGATATTAGGTAATTGAGCAGCGTATAATGCTTATAAATTGTACCTTGTTAAGTACCCCTCTTTAAAAGAAATACAAAGGATATAAAATATATTGCATATTTAATGAGGATGAAGAAAAGAGATAACTTTTATTCTTTTTCACATAGAAAATATATAGGTTTTATATAAAATATATATAGATTAGATATAAAAGATGCATAGATTAGAGGTAAGAAATATATAAAATTTACATTGCAAAGCTGCTTAATAATAAACAACTATTCTGAATAGTTAATTCCCCATTCCTTTTTGTTTTCTAGATTTTAAATATTCTTTTTAAAACTATATAATACGTTCCTTTAATTCTACAACTTTTATTTCTTTTTATACTTCTATATAAGTAATAATAATCTATGCAAATAAAAATAATTTCTAACTCTACTTTCACATCTTTATCTTTTCATTTTTAGAACTTACAACAATGAATAAAGTGTCTAATACCACCATTTACTTAAATGCATTTGCCATGCATTTTACTTAAATTAGTGTAAATCGATCAAAGCATTGCACGAGGGAAATAAAACTGGAAATCTCTGTTTCAGTAAAGTGATTCTATTGCTTTGACAAGGATTTCTTCCGTTAGTTACAGGTCATCTCGGTTGTCACTGCTAACTGCAGCTGCAAACAAAAAGGGTTTAGCAGAGGATTATCGCCTTCAATCGGAGGGAACCTCAAGCGACCAATAGACGGTCAACCACCCTCCGCCCTCGCAGTCGTTAAGGGGATCAACTGGTTGCTGGTCACGTGACCTATTCTTTGAGGATTAACCGGAAATCACACACGCGGAACACTGCTTACGAATAGAAAAAGGACACTGTGTTCCTGGCTCTCTCCTTTTTTTCCCCACCGATCCTTTTTTTTTTTCTTCTTCTTCTGTCTTTTATTCTTTGGGAAGAAGTGTCCTATTGATCTTCCAGAAGGTCTAACGAAATAACTTTTTTCTTTTTTTTTTCTATGTCTGCCTTTGGCAAAGTAGTTATAGAAAAAAGCCTACTTCGAAGTTGTTTGTCTACATATTTGCAGATTAACATGTTGACCACATGCTGTGAAATAACGCTGTAATTCTTTCTACATGAGTAAACTGCATTGGTCTATTGATAAAAATCAATTCGAGGGATTGCACTTAAATTGCTTTTCTTTCTTCTATTCATGAATACTTATGTCAGTGAAAGAATGCTCCTATCAACCTCTTTTATTTCCGAAAACAGCCTCATATTGCAATACAATCAAGGATTATATCATTTTACTCTAATTTCATTAATTCCTATTCTGAAATCCGACACCATAGACATGTGAAAAATTTCCTGTATTGCACTCGCCGGTATATTAATAAATGAATGTATATAAGCCGCAATAATATCAATCTATATTCACACACTTTCGTGGAAAAGTGTGTGAATAAGATTGATAACTTTTGTGGAGAATTTATGTCTACCTCGTAACAATGAAATATTACTCCACTTGTAAGAACCACAGACAAACTATACTTTGATTGTAAGATTAATCAGTATAAAGCATAAACCTTTACACATGTAACCATTATGCAATAATTCTTCAACAGTGGTTGAAAGGAAAGAAATACTAGAAGAAATTGGATGTTTCCCTAGTCTGGAGGGAGTCCATTGTTTTTGCTTGGTACCCCTAATAAATACTCGACCTAGAAAAAATGGATGATAAATTATCCCGATATTAAATCTGCATGTCGACCAGTTCTCCTCTATGAAGATATTTCAATTATTCAGAGAAAATATTATCGCATGTAGGTGAGGCTAAAGTTAAAAAGGTAAGTAATGGTTCCCCGTTTTAGCTTTGGTCAGCCCACAAGTATCCAGATACATCGTGGCTACATATTTCGATGGCGTGCTATGTGGTTATGAAAAAAGAAGCTTAGAATTCTCTGAGGAGGGTTTTCTTAGAAACCACAAGGATGGGAATTAGAAAGAATAATGTGGCTGTAATTTCATGAAAAAAAATGGCAACATTTCTTTAGAAATATTTTTACATTCTCATACTGACTTCTTTCTACAACTATGGTTAAGTGTTGAGCATGGTGAACAGTTTCATCGAGATATCCCTGGAAAGAAAACACGCTGTCTAGGAAAATGGAACCCGTTAACAGGGAAACGTTAACAGACTACTGTTGGAAAGTCGTTGGTGAATTCTTTCATCAGGATATATCTGGGAAGAAAAGGCATTACCTATTAAAATGGAACCCGTTAACAGGGAAACGTTAACAGACTACTGTTGGAAAGTCGTTGGTGAATTCTTTCATCAGGATATATCTGGAAAGAAAAGGCATTACCCAGGAAAATGGAACCCGTTAACAGAGAATTGTAAACAGACTACTGTTGGAATGTCATTGGTAAATGCTTTCTTCAGGATATCTCTGGAAAGAAAAAACGCTGCCTAGGAAAATGGAACCTGTTACAGGAAAATGTTAACAGACTACTGTTGGAATGTCATGCGTGGTAAACGCTTTCTTCAGGATATATCTGGGAAGAAAAGACACTACCTAGGGTAATGGAGCCCGTTAACAGGGAAATGTAAACAGACTACTATTGGAATGTCATGATGAAATACCTGTAGATTCATAGAAGATGTTAGTAAAGAAACTTCATATATACAACTAAAATCCAATTTATATATATATTACAGTAAAGAAAAATAAACTTTTAACTGCATAATGTAGACACTTCCATAATAGTGATTTAATAGCTTAAAAACTCATTTCGATTTTGCAGTTTTATAGCAGCAAAATGCAAAATTGGTCATAAAATTTCATTAGTCAAGTGATATATATTGTTAAATTTATGAATATTTTATGAATGAAAAGTTTATTCGAAAAAATATATTAAACCAAAAGTTTTATGCATTTTGATGCATAAGCTATCTATTAGTTGTTTCATAAAACTGAGAATGGAATCTCAAGTAACTCATTTAAAGTTAAAATAATTCTTAAATCGAAAGTCTTAAAAATGTTTCCTATAACATGTATTCCTTTTCAAAAGTAAAAAAAAGATATTGATTAATTTTTGAAAAGACTAACCGAAAGAATTACATTGAATTACAGTTCATATTGTGAATATCCTAATTGAATGTGACTGTTTTACTTTTTATGGCAATTTGTAAAAAAAATGACTTTACGATCTATCTTACGTATATTCAAATATTTTCTCACTTTTTATTAAACAGATAATTAATTCATATTTTACAGCACTAATACCTTATCAATAATATTACTTTATGTTGGCCTTTTTTATTATTAAGCTTTCGATCGATTTATTATATATATCAATATTCTTTTTTTATAAAATCATGTTTCACCACTTAGAAGATATACTATGCTATTCAGAAGATATGCTAAACAATTTTTTTTCATACTTTAGAGTATAAAAATTCAACTTATATCTATATTTTTCTTTATTGATTTTATTTTGCAAATATTCAATTGCAATTTATAATTGACAATTATGCATATTTATGCAAAATTTCGTAAATATAATAAATAACATAATAGTGGAAAATAATATGGAAACCAATTTTTATGATTGCATAAACCAGTAAGCAAGTGAAAAAAATTAACTCAATTTTACATTAAAGTTTAACTTATTTTTCATCTAACATGATAAGTTTGAAACACTAATTTAATTCCCAGCAAAATATAATTCATTTTCTTTAAATTCATTAAAATTATCTTTTCATGAATTTTCTTTACTTATACATCCTAGATTACCAATTTAATTTTTGTGTTAAGCTACAAAATCTCTTTTTAAAATATAATGGAAAAGTTTAAAAAACATAACATTAACTATTTATGTTACCAAAATATAAACATCTTACTAAATAATTGTTATTTATACTCTTCCATTGAATCAAAGTACAGAAAAAGCCTTCTCCTTAATTATATCTCAATGCGTTACCAAAAACAATCACAGAGTTACCACTGCTTCGAAAAGATGTGATTCTTTCATCCTGATTACCCGGTATAAATGGGGTAATCAGGTAATGATATCTTTGCGTTTCGCCTAATAGAACTTTGTTTTAGAGAAGATTCTTGTAATGCCCATTTCTTGTTGGCGCCTTTCAGAAATCACACCCAAGGGATTTGTGCGAAATTTCGCCAATTTTAAACGCTTAATGCGACTATCGATGGAGGTTTAATCTAGCAAAACAACAGTTTTTCCCACAGAAAATTTCCTGCTGAAAATCAAAATAAGGTAATATTTGAAATCAAGAAATGTGCTTCTTCTCTAAGCTTCAACTATTATAGAGTAAAATATCTGTACACTGTTTTATAGTTAATTTTTACATTATCTATGTTTTAGTATTTTCCATAATAAAATTAAATAGAAGACAATTTATTTTATATTGGAGGCTATTGTAGCATTTTTTTTCTCACAGGAAGAGCTTTGGTATTTCATTCACAGAATAGAGAAATGTATATTCTTTGACAAGTACATAATAAAAACCCATCACTCAAATTTGACAGTAGACAAGCAGTACTATGGATAATTATATTACATGCAGTTAGCGTTTTGTACTAATGAGAACAATCGGTCGCTAAATTTGATAGCAGTTATTCAATGTGTAATGAGACATGAAATTAACAATTGTCTGTACGACCTTCACATGTCGAAACCATGAGTTATTCCATTGTGATTGGTGACCGACCATGAGCTGAGAAATTTCTACTCAACTGAGAAGTGAGTGAAGCAAATGGCAAATTACTACACAAATTTTAATAATTTTTTTAGTTTAAATAAAAATAATCGTCTGAAAGGGGATATAAAAAGATTTCCTGGTTTCTTTTAAAAGGTATTTTAATATAAAATTTTAGATAATGTAATAATAATCAAATACTATCATAAATATCAATTTGTTTCAGTTTTTGGCAGAAATGACCTGTTGAAATCAGTCTTACCACACTTGAGTAATCTTTGAGAACTGATGTTATTCTGTTCAATTAACATAGACTTTTTTTAGTATACATATTTCACACCTTAAACCTTGCTCAATATAAAATTTCCGATTAGTAATCTACTTCTGAACATCAGTGAATATAAACCTTACGTATATATATGTGTGTAGCCTTCCATATATACACTGAAGTGACAAAAGTCATGGGATAGCAATATGCAAATTTTCAGATGGCAGTAGCATCGCGTAGAACAGGTATAAATGCGCAGTGCTTTCGCAGAGCTTTCATTTCTGTTCAAGTTATTCATGTGAAGAGGTTTTGACGTGATGATGACCGCACGACGGGAATTAACAGACTTTGAACTCGGAATGTTAGTTGGAGCTAGACGCATGGGTCATGCCATTTCGGAAATCGTTAGGGAATTCAACATTCCCAGATCCACTGTGTCAAGAGTGTGCCGAGAGTATGAAATTTCAGGCATAACATCCCACCATGGACAGCGCAGTGGTCGACCGCCTGCACTTAACGACCGAGACCGGCGACGTCTGCAAAGAGTCGTAAATTCTAACAGACAAGCAACACTGCGTCAAATAACCGCAGAAATCATGTGGGATACAAGGGACTTGTCTGTTAGAGCTGTGCGGAGAAATTTGGCTTTCTTGGGCTATTCCAGCAGAAGACCGACTCGAATGCCTTTATTGACAGAACGACATCGCTTGCAGCGACTCTCGTGGGCACGTGAGCATATCGGTTGGTCCCTAAATGAATGGAAAACCGTGGCCTGGTCCGAGGAGTCACGATTTCAGTTGGTAAGAGCTGATGGTAGGGTTCGAGTGTGGCGCAGACCCCACGAAGCCATGGACCCAAACTGTCAGCACGGCACTGTTCAAGCTGGTGGTGGCTCCGTAATGGTGTGGGTTGTTTTTCATGGCATGGACTTGGTCCTCTGGTGCGACTGGACCGAACATTGACTGGAAATGCTTATGTTCAGCTACTTGGAGGTCACTTGCAGCCATTCATGGACTTCATGTACCCAAACAACGATGGGATTTTTATAGATGACAATGCGCCATGTCACCGGGCCACAACTGTTCGCGATTGGTTTGAAGAACATTCTGGACAATTCCAACGGATGATCTGGCCACCTAGATCGCCCGACATGAATCCCATCGAGCATTTATGGGACATCATCGAGAGGTCTGTTCGTGCCCAAAATCCTGCACCATCAACGCTTTCCCAATTATGGACGTCTATCGAGACAGCATGGCTCAATATTCCTGCAGAAGACTTCCAACGACTTGTTGAGTCCATGCCACATCGAGTTGCTGCACTTCGCCGGGCGAAAGGAGGGCCGACACGATATTAAGAGGTATCCCATTACTTTTGTCACTTCAGTGTATATATATATATAAACTGTTATATAAACCTAATGTATGTAAACATAATGAATTTAAGTGATTACTATTTTTCTCTGAAAGTATTTGAACCAAGGCACACTAACCTTTAAGCTTCTTTGACCACTTCCGAAAAAACTATAAAACAGTGTATCGATTCTCACACAAAATTTGCTTACTCAATTAAAAGTATCGGACAGAAATTATACGATATCAGATATTCAACAAGACAAATTAACAAAACTGTTATAACAAAAAAAACCTTTTGGCCTTAATAATAAGTCATTTTTAAGAATCAGAAAAATCAGAATCCTTTAATCAGAAAAAAATAAAAAATATATTAGAAAATAAATTTAAAAAACATAGATTAATATTTACCTTTGGCGTTGAGCCTTGGGCCACCATGGGGCTGTTGCGTAGATGAAGACGAATATTAATATTTAAATATAATAAAACTATGATACTTTCATCATTTCACAAGAGTTTGTCTTTCAAAAGAAATAGCAGCCTTTTTTTCTCTTATCTTAAACATTTTTAGAACAACTTTTGAAAGTCTCATTCTTTCTGTTTTCGCACTCATTGGAAGTCCAATTTTCCTTAAATAATCCAGCTGCCAGCTGATTTGAAGATCTCGTGAAATTTTTCATCGGTTTTTAAATCTCACGATGGTGCTTACATACTAAAGTTATCTATTCCCCCTAATCCTTTTTCTTATCTATATGCCAATTTACAATGTATATTTCACAGCACAGTGAACAGTGTTGTGCCAATCTTTACTTAACATTTTTCTCTTTGGCGTAGAAATAACATACAACAATTTAAAAAAAAAAAAAATTTCGAAATTTTTCGAACTAAATTGGGATATATTTATGTTATATTTAACAATGATTACAGTTTACTATTTTTAGAATAATTTTTGCTTTACTATTTTCTGAGACAAGTTAATGGGGTTTTATGAGTGACTAGTTCTCGGCGCCATAGGTTTTGGGTTCGAGTATCGAAGGTGCTGTAGATGTTTGTGATGGTTCGGAATCCATTTTAAACCGTAGGTCTCAGCCTAATATGATTGTAGATCTTTATGCGTAGGACTGATAACCCTATCCTGTAAACAGAAATCGTCTCGAAATCTGTCAATAGGCAGACGACTTTGGCCCACCACGGGGTTGTTGTGCCAATGACGAAAATGAGGAAAACAATAAATTATTGAATCCCATTCGAAAATCATAAAAATATCAAGATCAACTTTAAAATTAGTCAGAAAAATTATGTGTATTTTTTTACTGCCACTTGTAAATTCCATTTATTCTAAAATTATCATTAAATAAATATTTTTTTAAAAGATACTTCTTACTTTAGAATAAAACAGTAACTGAAAAAGAATTCATATTCTTTTAACATGATTAATAATAAGATTTATTATTATAATTGCAGATTAATAACAAGATTTATGGGAATTGTTTGATAAAGCCTTCAAAAGGTAAATGAAACAAAACATTTGAAATTGGATGCAAACAACATTTACATTGTGCGCTGAAAAAAGGAATTATATAAAATACCAAATAATAAATTTATTGCAATTTAGTTAATGAAAAGGAACATAACATGCATAAGTAAATTTCGAGGGCTGACCTTTATTTTAGTTTCGTTAATTGACTCTTTTCTAATTAGTTTGCAAGACATTTCATGAATGAATATATGTTTGACAAGATCCATAAACAACTTTTAACAATGAGCAATTAGAAGACTAATTATAAATCTATAAATATTCATATCGCTAGAAACATCACATTTTCTACAGAAATAAAATAAGCCATTAATTTGAAACAAAAATATCATTTGCATAAGGTCCCAAAAAGAACCAAAACTCACAGATTTCGCTTTGAGAAATTTTTCAGTTCCAATTTGTCAGTATTCATAATTCATCAACAAACCCTTCAGCTAATATGTCAAACCACATCCGACACACACGGGTCTTAATCAACCGCTAAAAACACAGCATCAACAACACGGATCTTCGACAATCAACATGCTTCTTTAAAAATTATATTATTAACAAAAAAATTTATCACTAAAAGTATTTCATAAAAAAATTATTTTCATATTTCCTAATAGAAGAATTCTTTGACACAGTCTTGACATTTCTATCAAATAAAGTATTCACTTTTATACCATGCCTCGTATTTTATAACATACAATAGACTGTATTAACACCCCGCAGCATAAAGTTGGTGTTTGGTTTGGTTAGTCGTTCTAGGGTTATTTTAGGAAGGGGTTTAAAAGGTTAATTAGATTTCAAGAGACCTGAACTTTAACATTGAAATTCGAACAACTAACAAAACACCCATGCCACCACCAGGATCATGAACTGTATTTCTGAAGACTATGATGCCAAACGTCAGCAAGGTTGCCAATTGGCCATCAGGCCACACAGGATTTATTAGCATTAAAATTGCAAATTAAGAAAAAAACACAATTTATGGAAAATTTTGTGATAACGTCTACAAAGGTAAAAGAAACAAAACATTCGAAAAGGGATACAAACAACTTTTATATTGTGCGCTGAAAATTAAAAAAACAATATAAAATATTAAACAATAAATTTATCCCAATTTAGCGACATGACATAATTTCGCAATGGCGGCAGAAACATGACTTCGAGATCTGACCTTTATTTTCGTTTCGTTAATTGACTCTTTTTAATTACTTTTTTAAGACATATCATAAATGAATATAAATAACAAGATACATAAACAACTTTGAACAATGAACAATTAGAAGGCTGATTATAAATCTATAAATATTCATATCGCTAAAAACATCACATTTTCTACAGAAATAAAATAAGCCATTAATTAGAAACAAAAATATCATTTGGATAAAGTCCCAAAAAGAACCAAAATTCAAAAATGTAGCTTTTAGAATTTTTCAGTTCCAATTTGTCGGTATTCATAATTTCCAATATTCCTCAACAATCCCTTCAGCCAATATGTCAAACCACATCCGACACACACGGGTCTTAATCATCTGCTAAAAACATAGCATCGACCACATCGCCATAAAAGAATGTCCTCGACAACAACATGCTTCGAGGGCTACAAGAACTTGCAAGTTCTTAGATGCGAAAAATCGAACAACCAAAATAACAAGCCTGAAAATATATTTCGGGCATTTATTACTATGCTGGGGAAGTGGGTGGGGGTGGGGGTTGTGATGGGGAAGTAATAAAAAGATTTTTCAAGCTGTTCTCCAATCCCCCCCCTCAACTTTCTTAAACTGACAGAATTTGTTTAATCTGAGCGGCACTAATTCACCTTGGTGTTAATTCCGGACGACACTTCCGCACTCCGCCGCATTAATCCGCCCGACGAACGCCATTGTCTTTTATCTCCTCACAAGAATGTAACTGCAACTGTGTTTAAGCACCGCTCGCATATGTTTAGTGTCAGGTTGGGTGTTGTGTATTGTTCTTGAATTAAATTAGTTTCGGAGGGGAGGTTGAATTTTAGGAAGGGGCTTAAAAGGTTAATTTCGAATTTCGAGGAGTGAAATGATTTTGATAAAACACATCAAGATTTTAATCATCCATAAGATAAATGGAAAGAGGATTTCAAAACTTTTAAATGTTGTTATAAGCATTTGGGTTTGTTATGCAATCTGTATTTCAAAAAAATAAAATGAAATAAAGTAGATATAAAGTAGAAATCTTCGGTTGTAGATTTCTTTATGTTGTATATGTAAAATCGTATGATGATTGCTTTAAAATGTCAATAATACGTCGTAATACTAGACGTTATAAAATAAATAAATCCTTAACTGAACAATAAATTATATTATTAAAAAAATAGTAAAAATATTTCATAATAAAATTACTTCCATATTTCTGATCAGAAGGATTCTTGGGCACCAGTTCTGACATTTGTATCAAATAAAGTATTCACATGTAAAACCATGCCTCGTTATAACATACAACGGATATTTCCCGCATAACTTTTTGGTTTACTTTGTTGCTCTATGGTCATTTTGTGCACACTTTAGGTTAATTGGACCGGGACCTACAGTTCAACATGGATTCCAATCAACTAACAAACATCCATGCTACCACATGGATTAGAACCTGAAGCCTATGATACCAATGACGAGAATGCTAGCCAAATGTCCATCAAGCCGCACAAGATTTATTAGTAGAATTGTAGAGTAAAAACACTATTTATGGAAATTTTGTGATAACGCCTACAAAGGTAAAAGAAACAAAACAGTCGGAAGAGAATGCAAGCAACATTTATATTGTGCGCTGAAATGGAGAACAATATAAAATATCCAACAATAAATTTATTACAATTTGGCGACATGACGTGACTACGCCATGGCAGCGCGATCTGACCTTTATTTTCGTTTCGTTAATTGGCTCTTTTCAAATTGGTTTTCAAGCCATTTCAGGGCTGCATGTGTATAACAAGATCCATAAACAATTTTTAACAATGAACGATTAGAAGACTAATTATAAATCTATAAATATTCATATCACTAGAAACATCGCATTTTCTACAGAAATAAAATAATCCATTAATTCGAAACAAAAATATCATTTGCATAACGTCCAAATCTGAAAAATTTCGCTTTTGTCATTTTTCAGTTCCTATTTGCCGATATTCATAATTTCAAAAATTCCTCAACAAACCCTTCAGCCAATATGTCAAACCACATGCGACACACACGGGTCTTAATCTTCCGCTAAAAACACAGCGGCAACAACATCTCCATGAAAGAATGTCCTCGACAACAACATGCTTCGAGGGCTACAACAACTTGAAAGTTCTTGGATGCGAAAAATCGAACAACCAAAATAACAACCCTGAAAGTATGTTTCGGCCATTTATTACTATGCTGGGGGTGGAGGAAGGAGTTAGGGTTGTGAGAGGGAAGGAGTAAAAAGATTTTTCAACTTGTTCTCCAATCCCTCCCCCTTAACTTCCTTAAACTGACAGAATTTGTTTAATCTGAGCGGCACTAATTCACCTTGGTATTAATTCCGGGCGACACTTCCGCACTCCGCCGCATTAATTCGCCATTGTATTTTTTCTCTTCACAAGAATGTAACTGCAACTGTGTTTAGCACCGCTCGCATATGTTTAGTGTCAGGTTTGGTGTTGTGTATTGTTCTTGAATTAAATTACTTTCAGAGGGGAGGTTGGGTTTTAGGAAGGGGTTTAAAAGGTTAATTTCGAATTTCAAGAAGTGAAATGATTTCGGTAAAACATATCAAATTTTTAATCATCCATAAGATAAATGAAAACTGGATTTCAAAGCTTTTCAAATGTTATTACGCGCATTTAGGTTTGTTATACAATCTGTATTTCACAAAAATAAAGTAGATATCTAGTAGAATCTTTAGACCACTTTGAATAGTATGTTGACTGCTCTAAAATGTCAAAAAATGTCGTTATAGTAGACGTGATAACATAAATAAATCATTAACTTCACAGTAAAAAAATTATAAAAATATTTCATAATAAAATTACTCCCATATTTCTGAACAGAAGAATTCTTGGACAAGAGTTCTGACATTTGTATCAAATAAAGTATTTTCTTGTATTACCATGCCTCGTTATTACATACAACAGATATTTCCCGCAGAACATTTTGATTTGGTTTGGTTCGTCTTTATACCGTCATTTTTTGCACACTTTAGGCTAATTAAACCAGGACCTAAATTTAACATGGATTCCGAACAACTAACAAAACATCAATGCCGCCGCCTGGATTAGAACCTGAAGCCTATGATACCAAAGGCCATAGCGCTAGCCAATTGGCCATGAGGCCACACAATAATTATTAGTAGAATTGTAGAGTAAAAAATGGAAATTTTGGAAATTTTATGGAAATTTTGTGATATCTCCTACAAAGGTAAAAGAAGCAAAGTATTCGAAAGGGTATACAAACAATATTTATATTGTGAACTGAAAAGTCGAACAATATAAAATATCACACAACACAAATCCCAATTTGGCGACATGACATCACTTTGCGATGGCGGCGCAAATATGACTTCGCGATCTGACATATATTTTCGTTTCATTTATTGGCTCTTTTCTAATTAGTTTTTAAGCCACTTCAGGACTGCATATGTATAACAAGATCCATAAGGAATTTTTAACAATGAACAATTAGAAGACTAATTATAAATCTATAAATATTCATATCACTAGAAACATCGCATTTTCTACAGAAATAAAATAATTCATTAATTCGAAACAAAAATATAATTTGCATAACGTCCAAATCTGAAAAATTTCGCTTTTGTCATTTTTCAGTTCCTATTTGCCGATATTCATAATTTCAAAAATTCCTCAACAAACACTTCAGCCAATGTGTCAAACCACATCCGACACACACGGGTCTTAATCACCCGCTAAAAACACAGAGCAACAACCTCTCCATGAAAGAATGTCCTCGACAACAACATGCTTCGAGGGCTAAAAGAACTTGAAAGTTCTTGGATGCGAAAAATCGAACAACCAAAATAACAAGCCTGAAAGTATGTTTCGGCCATTTATTACTATGCGGGGGAGGGTTGGGGTTGTGACAGGGAAGGAGTAAAAAGATTTTTCAACTTGTTCTCCAATCCCTCCCCCTTAACTTTCTTAAACTGACAGAATTTGTTTAATCTGAGCAGCACTAATTCACCTTGGCATTAATTCCGGGCGACACTTCCGCACTCCGCCGCATTAATCCGCCCGACGAACGCCGTTGTCTTTTATCTCCTCACAAGAATGTACCTGCAACTGTGTTTAAGCACCGCTCGCATATGTTTAGTGTCAGGTTGGGTGTTGTGTATTGTTCTTGAATTAAATTAGTTTCGGAGGGGAAGAGGTTGAGTTTTAGGAAGGGGTTTAAAAGGTTAATTTCGAATTTCAAGAAGGGAAATGATTTCGGTAAAGCACATCAAAATTATAATCGTCCATAAGATAAATGAAAACTGGATTTCAAAACATTTTTAATGTTATTATGTGGATTTGGGTTTGTAATGCAATCTGTATTTCACAAAAATAATATAAAATAAAGTATATATATAGTAGATATCTTTGGTTAGTTTTAAATCGTGTTTTGATTGCTTTAAAATGTCAAAAAATGTCCTCATAGTAGATGTTATAAAAAAAATAAATCATTAACTAAACGATAAAAATTATATTATTAAAAAAATTATCAAAAGTATTTCATAAAAAAATTATTTTCATATTTCCTAATAGAAGAATTCTTTGACACAGTCTTGACATTTCTATCAAATAAAGTATTCACTTTTTATACCATGCCTCGTTATAACATACAATAGATATTTCCCGCAGAAAGTTTTGGTTTGGTTAGTCGTTCTAGGGTTATTTTGTGCACACTTTAGGCTAATTAGACCGAGACCTAACTTTAACTTGAAATCCGAACAACTAACAAAACACCCATGCCACCACCAGGATCAGAACCTGAAGACTATGATGCCAAAGGTCAGAGAGCTTGCCAATTGGCCATCAGGCCACACAGGATTTATTAGTAGAATTGCAAATTAAAAACACAATTTATGGAAATTTTGTGATAACGTCTACAAAGGTAAAAGAAACAAAACATTCGAAAAGGGATACAAACAACTTTTATATTGTGCGCTGAAAATTAAAACAATATAAAATATTAAACAATAAATTTATCCCAATTTAGCGACATGACATAATTTCGCAATGGCGGCAGAAACATGACTTCGAGATCTGACCTTTATTTTCGTTTCGTTAATTGACTCTTTTTAATTACTTTTTAAGACATATCATAAATGAATATAAATAACAAGATACATAAACAACTTTGAACAATGAACAATTAGAAGGCTGATTATAAATCTATAAATATTCATATCGCTAAAAACATCACATTTTCTACAGAAATAAAATAAGCCATTAATTAGAAACAAAAATATCATTTGGATAAAGTCCCAAAAAGAACCAAAATTCAAAAATGTAGCTTTTAGAATTTTTCAGTTCCAATTTGTCGGTATTCATAATTTCCAATATTCCTCAACAATCCCTTCAGCCAATATGTCAAACCACATCCGACACACACGGGTCTTAATCATCTGCTAAAAACATAGCATCGACCACATCGCCATAAAAGAATGTCCTCGACAACAACATGCTTCGAGGGCTACAAGAACTTGCGAGTTCTTAGATGCGAAAAATCGAACAACCAAAATAACAAACTTGAAAGTATGTTTCGGCCATTTATTACTATGCAGGGGAAGTGGGTGGGGGTGGGGGTTGTGATGGGGAAGTAATAAAAAAGATTTTTCAACTTGTTCTCCAATCCCCCCCCCCTCAACTTTCTTAAACTGGCAGAATTTGTTTAACCTGAGCGGCACTAATTCACCTTGGTATTAATTCCGGGCGACACTTCCGCACTCCGCCGCATTAATCCGCCATTGTCTTTTATCTCCTCACAAAAATGTAACTGCAACTGTGTTTAAGCACCGCTCGCATATGTTTAGTGTCAGGTTGGGTGTTGTGTATTGTTCTTGAATTAAATTAGTTTCGCAGGGAGGTTGGGTTTTAGGAAGGGGTTTAAAAGGTTAATTTCGAATTTCGAGGAGTGAAATGATTTTGATAAAACACATCAAGATTTTAATCATCCATAAGATAAATGGAAAGAGGATTTCAAAACTTTTAAATGTTGTTATAAGCATTTGGGTTTGTTATGCAATCTGTATTTCAAAAAAATAAAATGAAATAAAGTAGATATAAAGTAGAAATCTTAAGTTGTTGATTTCTTTATGTTGTATATGTAAAATCGTATGTTGATTGCTTTAAAATGTCAATAATATGTCGTAATACTAGACGTTATAAAATAAATAAATCCTAACTGAACAATAAATTATATTATTAAAAAAATAGTAAAAATATTTCATAATAAAATTACTTCCATATTTCTGATCAGAAGGATTCTTGGGCACCAGTTCTGACATTTGTATCAAATAAAGTATTCACATGTTAAACCATGCCTCGTTATAACATACAACGGATATTTCCCGCATAACTTTTTGGTTTAGTTTGTTGCTCTATGGTCATTTTGTGCACACTTTAGGTTAATTGGACAGGGACCTACAGTTCAACGTGGATTCCAATCAACTAACAAAACATCCATGCTACCTCCAGGATTAGAACCTGAAGCGTATGATACCAATGGCCAGAATGTTAGCCAAATGTCCATCAGGCCGCACAAGATTTATTAGTAGAATTGTAGAGTAAAAACACTATTTATGGAAATTTTGTGATAACGCCTACAAAGATAAAAGAAACAAAACAGTCGGAAGAGAAGGCAAGCAACATTTATATTGTGCGCTGAAATGGAGAACAATATAAAATCTCAAACAATAAATTTACTACAATTTGGTGACATGACGTGACGTGACTACGCCATGGCGGCGCAAACAAGACTGCGCCATCTTACCTTTATTTTCGTTTCGTTAATTGGCTCTTTTCTAATTGGTTTTCAAGCCATTTCAGGGCTGCATGCGTATAACAAGATCCATAAACAATTTTTAACAATGAACGATTAGAAGACTAATTATAAATCTATAAATATTCATATCGCTAGAAACATCACAAAATAAACTAAGCCATTAATTTGAAACAAAAATATAATTTGCATAAGGTCCCAAAAAGAACCAAAACTCAAAAATTTCCCTTATGGAAATTTTTCAGTTCCAATTTGTCGGTATCCATAATTTCAAAAATTCCTCAACAAACCCTTCAGCCAATATGTCAAACCACATCCGACACACACGGGTCTTAATAATCCGCTAAAAACACAGCAGCGACCACATCGCCATGAAAGAATGTCCTCGACAATAACATGCTTCGAGGGCTGCAAGAACTTGAAAATTCTTGGATGCGAAAAATCGAACAACCAAAATAACAACCCTGAAAGTATGTTTCGGCCATTTATTACTATGCGAGGGAAGGAGGGAGGGGGTTGGGGTTGTGAGAGGGAAGGAGTAAAAAGATTTTTCAAGTTGTTCTCCAGTCCCCCCCTACCTCAACTTTCTTAAACTGACAGAATTTGTTTAATCTGAGCGGCACTAATTCACCTTGGTATTAATTCCGGGCGACACTTCCGCACTCCGCCGCATTAATCCGCCATTGTATTTTATCTCTTCACAAGAATGTAACTGCAACTGTGTTAAGTACCGCTCGCATATGTTTAGTGTCAGGTTTGGTGTTGTGTATTGTTCTTGAATTAAATTACTTTCTGAGGGGAGGTTGTGTTTTAGGAAGGAGTTTAAAAGGTTAATTTCGAATTTCAAGTAGTGAAATGATTTCGGTGAAAAATGAACTTTATGAAAATGAAAAATTTACTTTAAAATGTCATTATATTAGGCGTTATAAAATATGTAAATCATTAGCTAAACAAGAAATTATATTATTAAAAAATCCATAAAACTATTTTATTATAAAAATACTCTCATACCTCTGAAAAGAAGCCTTCTCGGTTGAAATCTAGAATACTGTACCCCGGAGAAAGTCGCCGAAAGTTTCCCCATTGTTCTACAAATTTCTTTAGGGTTGCAATACTGTAATTAGAAGAATTTGTAACTTCTTTTTCCGAACAATATAACGATTATTTTATTGCTACTATGATAGTTAAAAAACTGAGTGCGGCATTCATTATTACATTTACTTGGCGACTTGACATTCTAGCTATGCATTTGGCACAAAAGGTACAGGATTCTGTATTTTTACAAAATTCTTCGAAATCAGTTCTGACATTTGTATCAAATAGAGTATTCACTTGTATCACTATGCCTCGTTATAACATGCAATGGATATTTCTTGCGGAACTTTTCGGAATACAAAAATTTCCTCGCAAAAAATATTTTAATGTTAATATAAATGGAAATGAATGTAATATAAATAAAATGTATAAATTAATGTAATTGAAATTAAAGTGGTCTGGATGACAGAGTGATTAGCGCTCTGGCTTTCGCTACCACAGGCTTCGGGAATCCACTAAAAACAGTAGTTCCCGTTCTACTATGACTATAAAGGAGTAGGGCTGACAACCTTACCACGTAAAAAGAAAGCATCTCCTGTCTTGAAAACTGTCAGTAGGCAGACGGCCTTGGCCCACCATGGAGTTGTTGTGCCAATGAAGAAGAATTGAATGCAAATAGAATTTTAAATGATTCAGTACTATTTTACACGCTAATGCACAAAAATAGGAAGTCGCTCATTTTGTAAATATGAACTAACATTTTTCAAAAAAGCAACAATGCTAAAAATACAACTATACACTTTTAAAATTGCAACAACTATTTAGAACTTTTCAGAATATAACTTTTTAATCCTCTGTAATATCACGGGTTTTTTTTTTTTTTTTTTTTTTGGGGGGGGGTTATCTCTTTATAAATGCAGTATGACAAAGTGTTACTCTGTATAATTAGATTAATCTTCGTTGAATAGTATTTCTTTCTTCAAGTTTCAATGTCTATTGAGTTCTTGCATTGAACCTCAAATGTCAATACTTAAATTTCAATGTCAATAATTATTCCAATATAAATACCAGGTCTCTATCATTTGAATTGTTTCAGACCAATTCAATAAAAATAAAAGCGTTTCAAATAAATCTCAAAGCGTTTCAATAAATCTTCATCCACTTCTCAAAATTAGTACAACTGTCTTAATGTTAAATCTATTATATAATATAGCAGATAAGATATCAAGTATACGGTTCTTTAAAATAATGTGTGTTTTTTGTTAATAATCACTTTGTTTTTATTCTCTATAGAAAAGTGTTTAAGTGAATCCTGGCTATGCAGTGTATTTTTAAAGAAACACTGGCATTTAGAAAAATTGAGCTTGATATATCTACTCTAAATAGTAATTTAAATAGCAATATCAATAAATCTTTGAATGTTTGTCTTTTTTAACTTGTGTTGTTGTTTCTTATCCCAGTTGGTCGTGGGACATCTAGACGTCCAAGAACCCTTTGTGGTCTCATGCAAGGATGAAAAGGTCAGTTTGTGATGGAACACCTGTACTGACTTGCTCCGTGAAGCTGACTTTTTACATGGTAGGGTTGTGAGCCGTACTCTCAACAGTCATATTAGACCGAGACCTACGGCTTAAAGTGGATTCCGAACCATTACAAACATCGGTAAAAATCTAGAATCCTGTACCCTTTGTACCAAATACATCGCCAAGAAAGCATAGTAATGAATGGACCAGGTAGTTTTCGCGGTAAAATGATATTACGCCGAAATCCTTCACTGGGATGCCAAATCGCCAAGTAAACAAACAAAATGGCTGACGATGTTCGGTGTCATCGTAAAACGATATTTTGTCAAAATTCATCGCTAAACAATGCTATTATTCCAACATTAATAATCAAACAGCTATTATGTCAAAATTTATTCTGTGCTTTTAAGTCAAAGTTTGTTGTTTTATCGCCAAATATTATCACTATCACAATCCTGCTTTATTGCCAACATATATCGCTTTATCGCCTTTTCCCTGAGAAAATTTTGTTTTTTGGTGCTTTTACGCTAAAAACTTAATGCTTTATAGCCAAATTTTTATCACTAAATATTTTACCTCTGGTATACTTTTGCGCCGAATGTTATCTCTTTTACGCCAAAATTATGCCAACAAAATTATCTCTAAATTGTCTTTAAACCAATTGATATCACTTTATCGTCAAAATTTTACCACTATTATGACAAAATTTTAATATTTTCTTTTTACGCCACATATTGCCACTTTAATGCCAAAATATATCATTATTTTTGCAAAATTTTTTTCCATAATTGCTTTTACGCCAAATTTAATCACTTTATCGCCAAATTATTATGTGGAATTATGTTTTACTTACTCATATAAATGTATCATTTGGACAAAGATAATAATCGCTGTTACGATAAAATTACGCCAAAATTATTCGCTAATACGCCCTTTTTTCCCCTATTATGTCAAAAAATATGTCATGTTGTTTACTATGCCGAATTCGAATGATAAAACAAAATTATTTAAAAAGGAAAAAAAAGAAAAAGCAAAGAATTTTATTTCATTCTGACATATCCTTTGTTGGAGAAGAAAATTATCTTTTATTGCCTTATTAAGACCTGTACGTATCTATCCTTATACAAATGAATGAAGAAAACAAAAAGAACAACATCATAAAAACCACAAAAAAATTTAATACGTTCCAACGGCCTTTTTTCTTCTGTAAACTAACGTTCTAAAATTTAAAAAGTTACATTTTTCCGCGCGAATTCAAAAAACGGTTGCCACAAAACCTTAACTATGTCAATAGCATTAAAAAGAAACATTCGATTGCCATTTTAGCCGGGAACTAACGTTCTAAAAATAAAAAATAACATTTTTTCGCGCGAATTCAAATAACTGTTATTATAAAACCTTAATTATGTCAGCAGCATTGAGAAGAAAAGAATTATTTAATAATCAAATATAAGTTATTAATAAATTAAAAAATCGGTTTTCTTGTTTGTTTCGTATTTTCATGGGTGTCATAAAAATTGTTTATTTTCTGCATCATATACTGTAAACATAAGTTGTAAGAACAATCTCAGAATAATAGATAAGCATTTAAAAGAATATATATTTGTATTCTTTATTTACTACAACTAAAAAATTCAGCAAATAACTATCAAAGTAGAAATAAATAGTCATTATATTGTTTGAGAAAAGAAAGTTGAGAATTTCTCTAGAGTATTGTAACCCTAAAGAAATTGGCGAAAGATTAGCGAAATATTCCAAGTTGCAAGATTGGCTACTTCCTCAGGGTATAGTATTTTAGATTTCAACCCAAACATCCGCAGCACAGACGGGACTAGAACCCGAAACCTGTGGCACTGAGTACCAGTCACTCGGCCATCGGGCCTCTTTTTAACTCGTAAAGTGTTCTATCAAGAATTCGAAGTTACAAACGTAGGATTATCCCTAGTATTTGTAATTATGTCCCATACTATAGTTAAAATAGTACGGGACATAACAGTAAGTTAATTTTTAAATTATTCATTATAAGTATTTAAATAGATTATTAATATAAACTATAAGCAAATAATGGGACTCTTACGGATGTTTGACATATAACATATTTGCGTCCAAGTAAGTAAGATTTAATTATAAGAGAATGCAACCAAACATAACACTGAAATGACTTTTTTATTATCCTGGATAAATATATTTCCGAAATACAATAAGAAAAGATAAAGAAAGAATAACCCAGAGAAAAAAGATTAAATCAAACATTTTTTTTTTAGAATCTTAATTGCTTACCCTTCTGCTAAAATCCCAACAAAGTTCACCAAATCCCAATAATCATTTAATAGGAACCTGATCTTAAGTGTGAAAAATATCGAAGAGCCCAAACACATCTGTTAACATCGCTTCGTATCTCTTGCAAGACCAAGGCTGCGATCCATTGGACAAACAGCGGCAGTTAAACCGATCTAGAAGTTCGTAAAACAAGAATTGAGCGCCAATTTTTATCGCCCTGTTTGGGGCGGCCCCATAAAATAGGAAACATCACTTTCCTCAAGACAAGGAACAAGAGTTTAAAAGTGGTCGTGAACTTGGGAAGATAAGGACCTCTCTACCTGAACCTTCCCATGCCTTCTCCTACAAAATGTTTTAAAGTTTATTTCTTCACAACTTGTTAACGCATTCTGGGAGATAATAAAATGCCCTCTTGTCCTTCAGGGAGCTGCTATAAGATTTGAATATGTATAATATAAATAGAGAAAAATATTCTATTTTTTTTTTTTTTTTTATATTTTAAAATCCATAACGAAATAGCCTGAAGTATGAAATGAAATGGAGTAGCAGATGTTTGGAATTTCTCTCCTGGAATTCCATTGTGAATCATTTTTAGAAGTAATCAACACATTTATTGGTTTATCTCATATTCGTTTAAATCAATTATGCGTGAATTTATGAACAAATATAATTTCCTTAGATCTTTCAGAATAAAAATAGTTTTTGATTTATGATGATTAGATTTTGTGGGCTGTTTAAGCGCAATCTTTGTGTATACTTATCGAAAGTGATGTGGCAGTCGTAATGTTTGCAAAGTCAAGCGGAGGCCATTATACATCTTTCACCTTGAAAGAGAAGCTGCAATGTCCCAAATTACCAACAGCGACAATAATAGGGACCCAGACAACGTCCCTCAGCACGCAATGCAGCTTAGTCTCGCCTTCATAGCTGCCGCCATGTTATCAAAAGCAGTATCTACAATGAACTAGGAAGCGCAGCAACTGCATCATGGAGGACTGGAAACAAGTTCCTCGACTGATGAATCTCCTTTTTTTTATATCCATTACATTGACAGTCGAATGTGGATGCTCTGAATTCCAACGGAGGCATGTTATTTGAATGCAGAGTTGAATGGATGCAAGACGAGGGGAATAATTATGATATGGATGCTGTTTACTTGTGATACGCTAATACCAATCATCCCCATGAAACAGTCATTGATGGCTATCTAGTACGTAAAAATCATTGTAGACCAGGCTCATTCTTTATTGGTAAGAATTTTTCAGAAGAATGATGACCCACACCATGCCATAAGGTCCGAAGGGTTCAAGGCATATTCTAGTGACTTTCAAGAGATGAATTGGCTACCGAATTAACCTGGTATCAATCCAGCAGAGATTTTGTGGTCTGGTGTGGACAAACGGGTTGACTTTGTCACACTATTACTTCGGAATACATGAAAATTGGAGAATCAGCTGGTGAATGTTTGTATCAAATACCTTAGACTACTTGCATCTAGATTCATTACAATATTGCATAATTTTGAAGATGATAGTATGAAACATATGGTCATAATGTAATGGTTTATCTGATATTTATATTGAGACATACTCCTAAAAAACACATTGATATAATCGAGAAACCGAAATCAAAAAGAAATTTCCACCACCAAATAATGTTTGGTTCAACTTATGGCCAATGATAACATGTACAATTAGCATGCTCGATTTTTGTTCCTCTGGTAGCATCCGCTGTAGTCAAGGTTTTCAAATTTGAGGATATTTGATGGTGATTGTGACAACATGTGTAACGCTTTGCATTGAAATTCAAACTGACGGGAGGATTTCTTTCCTATAACATTAATGTATATGAGATACCTGCATTGATAGTCAGGTTGTGGGATATAATTTTCTGGATTTTCATGCAAAATATGGAAAATTGATCTCCAAAATTCATTACAGCAGAAATAGAGATATTTCAAAAATAAAATAGTTAATGTATTTCTATAATTGAGAATGTATGTATTTCTATAGTGAAGGAAAATTCTATAATTTTCTTATATGGCGGTGCCAAAAAAATAAATTCTTCTGGAAAAATTCTTACTTATTTCTTAATTAAATAACAGTAATAAATAATAATAACAGCAAATAACAGTAATAAATAATAATTTCTTAATAAATAATGTTTGCTTTTAAGATATTTATTTAAGAAACATCTGCTTTCATTAGCAGTCGCTTAATAATATTCCAAAAAATCTATAAAAATAATTTTAATATTAAACTAATTTACTTACTTCTATATAATAAGTTTTTTTTTAAATAAATAAATCTATATATTAACTTGTGCTAATCTATTTATTTCTTAACATGTTATATTTGAAAAGAAGAATTCATTACAAACGTTAGTACCTTGACGTTCCGTATCCAACTTCCTCAATTTTTTATTTTTTTTAGTAACTTATTAAAATAAAATATCTAAGCATTTTTTTACATTAAGGACTTTAATATTGGTACAGGAGCATGAGAACTATCATTTATAATCTCTTACTTTTAATTAAGATCTTTTAAGGATGACTAATTTGCATTAGATTATGGTAGGGAGAAACGCTGGAAATCTTCCACCAAGCAACTTAAGATTTGGTTTGATTTGCTCACTCTAAGGTCATTTTTGAACATTTTAGACTAATTAGACCGAGATCTACAGTTTAATGTGGATTTCGAATCACTCACAAACATCCATGTCACCGCCAGGATACGAACCTGACACGTGTGGCACGAAAGGCTAGAGCGCCAGCCATCGGGCATCAGATAAGAGCATTTCAAGAATCGATGTAATGCTTTATAAGGGAGTGTTACAATTTTCACAGAGTACTTTCTAAACTATGGAGCCTGATGGACGAGTGGCTGGCGTTCAGTACCACAGGCTTCTAGTTCGAGTCCCGGCGGTACATGGATGTTTGTAGGGATTCGGAATCCACTTTAAACCATAGTCTATTAGTCGATCTGGTCTAATATAATCGTAGAGCGTTATGCGGGGGTAGTGTTACTCACGTCCGTAGCATATCTTCAAGCTACACGTGCCCCCTGGATAGTGCTGAAAGAGTAACAGCGGTGCAGCCTTTGCTTATGGCATAAAGATAGCTGTCTTTGTTTTGCCAGCTGCATTAGAAATCTTCATTCTTTTTTTTTTTTTTTTTTCAAATTTTTTAGTCTGTAATCTACATTTATTACTATTGGGGTAAAAATATATTACTTTTTTCTCACATATACAAAGATTATTTTTTTAAGTTTGTCTACACAATGTTATATTAGAATTAAATTCCTTTCAGAATGAGCTATGAAGGAATGTTAATAATTTCGTATCTAATTAAATAATGACAAACTTAAATCATTTAAATTTTCCCCCTGGCCATGAACCTTCACCTTCAACGCTCCCCGAACAAAGAATAAAGTAGACTCGCCTGCCCTTTTATGAGCCTTTTAAGTGGACAGGAGGGACTTATTCATTTTAGGAGGGAGGGGGAGGAAATGAAGTCGAGAGAAGGAGGGGGATGATTTACATTTAATAACCGTCGGCTCCGTTCTTGCTTTTCGTCCTTCTTTAACCATAAAACCTAGAAAATTCTATTTTATTGCTGCGCTTGAAGATACGGTTTGGTTCATTCTGTGCTGCGGGAGAGGGGGGCACGTGGGTGCCTCGATGATGAGAATAAAATGGAAAAAGAAGTCCAGGCCTTTTATGATGTAAAATGGATTTTATTTATATGGAGGAATGTAGTTATTTATATTATTATTTTTTGAATGATTATTCGGTTCGGGAAGTTTTGAACGGTTGATTAAAATGTGCTGAACGAGTTTATTGTTTCCTTTGAATAGCTCGGAGTGAGATTATTTTTTTAACATAACATGTCAAAAAACATATTTTTACATCATTTCGTAGAGACTACTATAAAAAAAACTACCTTCTCTACATTTATTTTAACCTCTACCTGTTCTCTAGTAAGGCCATATATTTGTTTTTATCACAAACTTCATTAAAGTAAATGGTACTATCTAATAAGAGACTATTTGATTTTTTTTCCTAATGCAGCTAGCAAATACTTAGATGGTGATCTTTATATACCATAAGCAAGGGCTGCACAGACGTTACTCACTTGGCACTATCCAGGGGGGGAGCGTATAGCTAAGATAAACTACGAATGCGGTGTAATTATGCATCCGCACCGCTCTACGATCATATTAGACCGGGACCTACGGTTTAAAGTGGATTCCGAACCACTACAAACATCCGTGGCTAGGCCGGGACTCGAACCCGAAACTTGGGGTACCGAGCGCCAGCCATTCGGCCATCAGACCCCCTACAGCCTGTTTGATTTCTCACTGAAAATTGCTTAATAAAATTGCTAACTTTTTTATGGACTAGCAAAACCGTGCATCAATGTACTTTGAACAGACCATGTCAATCATATAATCGACGTTATTGACATCCGGGCTAACATTTAGAGCTAATTGCATAATATGCCTATGAATTTTGTTCATACCTATTCTATTGGCAATACAAGGCCCCTACACAATTTCAACACTCGCTATCAAATCTTTTTCTGAGATAGATCTTTATATATTACATTGTTCTTTATGAATACGATCTTCGTCCCTTATATCTGAGGAGAGAGGTAAATTTTGCAAAGTATATTGCCAAGCTTAAGAGTTTTGGGGCCTATAACAGAACGTCGAACTTTTTATCGAACTGGACAAACAGCCTGAGATTGAAGAGGGATAGTCCTCTTAGTCTAATGGGGAGTTGGGGCTGGGAGGACATTGACGTTGATCCTTGAATCCCTTTTAATCTTGTGACACCTACTGCTACTCCTATATTGTTGTTTTTTTTTTTTATCCCACTTGGTAGACATCTAAACCAACCCTGAACGAAGTATAGATCGTATGAACTCATGTTTGAAGGGGAAGGGGCAGCTTCTGTTGTGATGGAGCACCCGTAGGTAGAAGTCTGACTTGGTTACGTGACTCTCTAAAGTCATATGAGACCCAAATCTGCGATTTAAAGTGGATTCCGAACCACTACAAACATTAAAGTCACCACCGGGACTAGAACCCAAACCTGTGACACCAAGCTCCAGAGCGATAGACACTCTGTCATCCAGGCCCACTACTCTTGTCAATGTAACTATTAACGGAGCTTTGACAAAGAATCTGCCCAAGCATAACCCAGAGCTGCTGCTTCAGCTGGCCCTCGATGTCATTAATAATATCCCTTCTCATATCCTGGTTATCTACATTGATGGAAGCAAATCTGACTCAGAAACAGTGAGTATCTTTGTGAAAACAAGTGGAGGTGATTTCAAATATCGTTTAAGAAAGGACCATAGTTTAATTTTTCGTTCAAAACTCATTGCTATAAGAGCGGCCTTGAACTTGCTTTGTAATCTTGTGTATGGATTGGCCCGTGTATCCTGATGAACTTGGATTGGCCTTTGTATCCTGATGTATGGATTTTTAACTTATAGCAAAATCTCTATCCAATTCCTGAGGGATTGGCTGCGCATCCAGGATAAGTTGGGGCAGGATATTATTGCCAATTTGGCTTCTTTGGCCCATGGACGCTCTGTGTGTTGACAGTGGATTCCCTCTTTGGTTATATACGGAAACGAAGTTGCTGATCTGCTTTCTGGGGAGGGTAGAGAACATCGCACTGCTCCTTCCTCAGATCTAAAAGCTTCTGAGATACATTACCTATTTCTGGCCAAAGTAAATATCTCTTGGAAAATTCCCCCCAAACATGACTCTACTACTACTACACCACACCACATCACTATGCTTAGAGCTGAGTCGCCCCTTTACAGTTTGAGAGTGATGTGGGTGAGAAGAAGCCTGATTTATGAGATACTATCGTATGAGACAGCTTAAATTGGATTTTAAATCAGTACAAACATCCATGGCACCGCTGGGATTTGAACCCGATATCTGTGGTACCGAGTGCCAGAGCGCTAGACATCGGACACTTTCCCAACATTTGCTCAGACTGCTTTATCTAGGCTAGGGACTGGGCACAAAAGGAGTTTAACCTTCAACGGAAATGTGAAGACTTATGCCTATTGTCAATGCTCAGCCATTGCTCTTCCCTCGCATGTCATTGATTGCATTGTTGTCTCTGTGGGGCAGCTGTTGAATGAGGTAGATATTGCTTTTCATTTATTAATGCGACATGGTCTCTTGGCCCTGGTTTAGGAGCCTAAACCAGGGAGATAAGCAATAACAATCATTACAACATACAACGAATACAAATTCTCCCTCTATCCTATAATTTTTATCATACGACAATTAGTCTGGCGTTGATAATTGTTAGAAATAATTCAATAGTGATCATTAGAAACTACAGGAAGCTTAATATAATTCTTCATTAATCGGTAAACAACATTTTAGTATAACAAAGAAACATAGTTACCTTTAAAAAAACTCATAATTCAAAAAGAAAACAGATACACATTAAAAAAAAAAAAATTTTTATTAATTTCTAATGTAAACTTCTTTTAACAAAATTCATGTCTTTTATCTGAGAGCTAATATAATATTTTTCTATGCACTATATAAACATAATAGGCGAAATTATTTATTGAGTTATTTGGTTTTTTAAGTGCATTGATTTATCTTAATCAGTCATCTTAATCAGTCTTAATCAGTCATCATCAGTCATCTTTATCATCAGTTATCTTAATCAGTCATCAGCATACAGAAATAGATATTATTTCGAAATAATAAAAACACTATATATAATAAATTTAATAAATATAATAAAATAAATAATATTTAGAGAATAATAGAATCTTATTCATTTTATTAAACAAAATTAATTTTTTTAAATAAAATAGCCATGTAGAATTTAATCAAAAAATCATTTGAATTTTTTTTTTAATTTGGAAAAAAAGGCATAAATAGCATGTCTTGTATCCATTTCAGATTGATCACAGTCGTATCAAATGATTAATATATATAAATATATATCAAATATTAAAATCACCTTACAGATTAATTCAATTTGGGAATATAGATAAAAATGTTAAAATTGATAAAAAGAATTTAGTACGTGAAAAAAAATTTTTTTCATATTATATATATTAATATTATTATTTATTTGAAACTAAAGAAAAATATATTTAAACAAAAACACACATCTTTTTCATATTTTTCCATGCGTATTTCAAAAGTATTTCTGAAATTTAAAAAAAATGTATATCTTAATCAAGTTTAATTAAATACTTGCAAGTTATTCAATGCCCTTAAATAAATGAATGCTGGTTTTTGAACTATTTACAGCTTTAGAAGCTTTAGTTCTTTTATCGTAAATTCACAGTCAAAAATTAGTTTTATTGAATTAAATATAATTATTTTGAAAGTTTGCTACTATAAAAAAACACTTTAATAATGGTGAACAAAATAGCTTTTAGGTCTTAAAGTATTTTTCATTGGCACTAATAAGCATTTTCTAATTTTAATTATAATAAATGACATACCAAATGGGAAAAAAAAATAATACATTTTTTAGTATGTCGTGTTGAGTTTTTAGTAAATTTTTAAAAATAACTTTATTAATCTTTATGTGAATTTTTCAATTTTCAGTAAGAGAGGAATATTAAAAAAAAAAAGGTTTTAAATTCAGTTACTTACCAATTACCTGGGTATGATAATTTAAGAATGATGCTCGCCTAACTAGATAATTCAGAAAATTCAACATAAGCAAACATATCATGATGCAAAAAAACAAATTTAAATTAAAAAAAAATAATAAAAAAATTCCACCATATTAAACTTTCTGTAATTTATTCAAACCAATAATTTTTCGGAATGTCAAAAATGCTTGTTTCCTTTAAAAGTAGCCTTTCATAGTCTTATTCTAATTTCTTAATAGTCTTGGTTTCAGTCAAACATATTTGTTCATAATTTCCTTACATTAAAATTTTGTCTCACTACAAAATAATGCCCATTAGGTAAAAAAAAATGTTCTTTTTCCTCAATCAGGAATTTTAGTGCTGCCATCTTGTGTCTATAATAAAAACAAGAAAATAAGACTATTCTATACATGTATATGAGTACATCTATTCCAAATCCAAGTAATCGAAGTGTTCTTAAAAAAAGCCTTCAAATTATTAATTATTTTTCAAAAAAATAATTATAATTGAAGGCTAATAATTAATAAATCAATTAATACAATTTAATTGATTCATTAATTATTACATAATAATTAATAAATGAATTAATATAATTTAATTTATTCATTAATTATTAGATAATAATTAATAAATCAATTCAATAATTATTTTAATAATTAACTAATAACTTAATTCGATAATTATTTTAATAATTAACTAATAAATTAATTCGATAATTATTTTTAATAATTAACTGAGAAAATGAGATGTTCTTTTATGAATATGCAATAATAAACAAATCAGATTGTACTCAAATTATTCTTACATGAAGAATATCAAAACAAAACTGCACCTTATTTTACAAGTACCAAAGTCAAATTTGTAAGTCATTGCTTCTTACTTTTTTTTTATAATTTTTTTTTTATTCATGCATCACAGGATCTCCATTTATTTCACTTTTTCTCTATCTCCCCTCACAATTAAATTTCTTCAAAACCTCTGTTATTTGAAGTTTAAAAATAACCACACAAAAATTTAAGATCAAACCTCTAAAATATTTTATTACATCAATTAGCCTCTGTTTCCTCCTTTCCTACCACCCTCTATTACTTATGATTTACACCCTTCCCCTCCTGAAATACAGAGTAGTTTAAACTCAAAGATGAATTGTGCTGCCATCTGCTGGTTAATATTTAAAATATTAATGATTTTTAAAAAAAATACAAAACTTTAAAACACGCAGAAAGGAAAATAAGTAAATAAATTATGTAATATTTCCTTTTTAATCATGTTTCTGTGATTGCTGGGTTTTTTTGTGATGTCGAAAATTGCTATTCGTTTGATTATCCAAATGAATTTTGTCTGTTCTTGTCTATTTCTATAAAATGGACTATTATTAAAATTGCATGTTGATTTTCTTAATTATGAGCGAATTCTCAAGTGTATTTTGCTTTTAAAAATATCTTATTAAAATAGTTAACTTTGAAATATAGTAATAATAATAAATATTAAATTTAGAGTGAAGAATAGACATAGTATTCATTTATACTATTTATATAAATAATGTCCAACGGCCGTACCATGCTGAATATACCGGTTCTCGTTAGATCACCGAAGTCAAGCATCATTGGGCGCGGTCAGCACTTGGGTGGGTGACCACCTGGGAACACCGCGTGCCGTTGGCATTCACAAATTTGGGACCTGTATGACCGAGTGTCTAGCGCTCTGGCGCTCGGTGCCACAGGTTTTTCGGGTTCGAATCCCGGCGGTGCCATGGATGTTTGTAGTGGTTCGGAATCCACTTTAAGCCGTAGGTCCCGGTCTTCTATGACTGTAAGAGCGTCACGGAGCAAAAGTCAGGCTTCTACCTACGGGTGCTCCATCACAACAGAAGCTGCTTCCTTCCCCTTCAATCATGAGTCCATATGGGCTTGTGGGCTTGGCCAGCCAAGTGGGATAAGAAACAACAACAACAATATAAATAATTTCCCATGTGGTTTGAATGGAAAAATGTCTATAAAGTTCAGTTCATTTTCTATAATGTGTTATCTTCTTTTTCTTTTCTCATTAATAAACACAACTTTCAGTTAATATATATAAAATATTTATTCACATTCCAAAATACTTATTCGAGCAACCGTCCGCGATCAGCAACTCCGTCGCGTTCCTTTTTCAGCCCTTCCTCTTACATTCGAATCCCCGTATAAGACAACAGCCTTATATGGAGTTACAGGAGGAAGAATTATGGAAGAGTCTCTTGTTCGTGGCACCATCTGTTGTCATTTATAATGTCAAATAGGTTACAAATGTTAACAAGTCTTCAAAAAAATGGACTTTATTAATAAGAGAAAATGGAATTTCAAATATGTATTAACTTATAAATATTTCAATTTTATCAATACAGAAATATTTTTAACTGTCGAGAACCCTGAAAAAAGTAGCTTCTATCAACTATTCAAAATTAAAAAAAATCTTAGTTCAAGTTTTATGGAATAACCTCATCATTGTCATAAATAACTAAATATACTGAACCATTTTTAAACACTTTCTGAAATAATTTTTTTTTTTAAAGGAAATTGATTATTTCTTCTACTACATTTTTCTATATAATAGATTTATATATATATATATATATATATATATATACATATCTTACTCTTTTCTATCTAATCAATGGGCTTAAAACTTAAGAAACTTCTCTCATTCACAAAGTAGGAGATAGAGGTTGCTAAGCAACCAAGGTTCTCCGTCAATCTAGTAAAGCGTCGTCGTCGTCTATTACACTATATTTGCTTCTCTGAGTTCAGTAAGATTCATTATACACTTTGGCGGTGCATGGTAAATTGATCAATGTTTAAATTTAATTTGAAATTAGTTTAAACAGTATGAAAATTTTTACACAAAAGAGCAATGTTACAATCAGTATTAATATTTTTCACCCTCTAACTGCCAGTCCTGGGATTTTTAAAGTTCCTTCCATTCCAAAACACTAATATGTGAATGTAATTAAAAATATTAATACAGTCTTAAATTAATTAACTACAATTTAATTAATTCTGTTTGTCTTTTAGCGAAGTACCTTGGCTACAAGGCAGCTGTTGCCTCATGGATGAATAGCACCACGTACATAGGGGAACTCAACGCCCGATAATGTAAACATCCTATCTGGGTGGGGTGAGCTGGCTGGAGAGGGAGAGAAATGTAACACCGGCAGTGTGAGTTTGGTTTAGGAATAAAAAAAGACGTGCTTTGTGTACAGTCCGCTAGTGTTATGTGTTTTTATTCCTAGACCATAACAGGCAGCCGCTAGCTTTTATCTTGGATAAAACATCAGATGAGGAGATAAATACAGCTAGAATACCCCACCTAGACCATAATAACAGCAAGGGATGAAGAGCAGAGGGATGCAGATTCTCCCAGACAAGACCAGGGAATACATCCCCTGCAAAAATTGCCCCAACGCTTTCCTCGCCTTTCTGGAATGCCCAGCACTCACTCCCCATGTTTTGCAATTGGGTATGGTGCCAATCGAGGCCAGCTTAAGAGAAGTCATGTGTAGTGAAGCGGCGCCATGGCTAGCGGCCGCTATCGTGAAGACTTTTGACTTGATCTAACTTTGATAATAATATTTTAAATCCATGGGCACGATAACAACAACAATAATAGTAACAAAGTAGACAAAAGGAAAATGCGAAAGTACGTGAGAAAAATGATTTATCATGGCGCCTTGCTGCGCAAGCACCCGCCAGCTTCTGTCTTGTTTAAGTTGAAAGACGATGAAGAAATGCTTTGCAACAAAAGATCTGTTTAGACAGACAGGAAGCTTGCCCAATAGATTTTTTTTTTTAAATTATGATACAATAATAGTTCAAGGTATATATATATAAATTGGAATTTTTCCAAAAATAAAAAGGGCAGTTACTTCATAAACATGTTTTGTGAAAACTCTACCTCATAAATAGCAAACATAAGAAAAACAAATAGGATTTTACATGTGTCACTAGCGGAAATAATCACAGACTATATAATAACAGACATTTCATTGCAGGAAAGCAAAAACTCGACTTCAGTTACAAAACTCCTTTTTTATAAATCACAGACATAAATTTCGAAGTGACCCGCAGCTTTAAATTGGCTGATACTAAGCTTCTAACTATTTCAAGATATTTCACCAACATTACCAGATACATCTCGAAATTTGACAAACATAAAGTTAATAAATAAAACAAACGTATGACATTGCTAAATATGTATGTAATACATCTGAAGCTGAAATCATGCATCCTCTTAACAAGTACAAATTACAGGTACAGGTTATTAATTTTAAATAGCCTTTTGAATTGCAGAAATAGGAATGAAAAAGGATTGATATCTTAACAAGAGATTGTTAAATTAAAAATAACTGTATACCATTTTTCATCAGCATAACCTCAACAGAATTTTTTTCAAAATTAAAAATAAGTAATTATTAGAATTTTAATAATTAAAGTAAACATGTATATATATTAATATTATTTAAAAGTACATTATTTAAATCATTACATGCATCTAAAGGTAAGGCTATATACACTCAAGAGCCAAAACATTATGACCCCTGTCAATAACGAGTTGACCATATATATATATATATATAATATATATATATATATATTATATATATATATATATATATATATAATATATATATATATATATATATATATATATATATATATATATATATAATATATATATATATATATATATCTCCAGCAGCAGTTAAATACCACTTCCACCTGATCACGTGCCTTCCACGTCATCCAGGCGAGTTCATTACAAAATGTAGGGGTGGTCATAATGTTTTGGCTCTTGAGTGTATATTCAAAGAATAACTTAACTGGGATTAACTTTAAACAAGCTTTTATTTCGACAATATCTGGATTGGAAATGAGTAGAGGTTTTAGATGGAGAGGAAAGCAGGTGTTTAAATTGAGACAAAAACATTAATGCCAGTCATAACAAAGCAGCTGCAAATAGAATTGGTCTTTTTTTATTTTATTTTATTTATTTATTTTTTTTTTTTTTTATTCTCTGCATTTTTGAAACTTGTTTTAATATACCTTATTTCTTTTAACATTTCACTCTTATTCTTAAAAGAATAAATAATATATTTGTTCTTGAATGAATATTATTTAAAATTCTTAGAAGAAAGCAATTCTTAAAAGAATAAAAATAAAATATTAGAAATGATATACATACAATCTATATAATTCTAAGAACATAATTATGAAACAAATCGAATTAAACATTTATTACGATTGTATAAATAGAAATATTTAAAAAATAATACAATTCTTAATATTCTATGAATATTTGAAGATTTGTCGAAAATTATTGAGCTGTCTGATTGTCATAGAAAGTTGAATATCAAGAGGAGTTGAATAGCTAAAGCATATAAGACAGATTTTGTAATTATTTTTATTACAAACATCTCTTCAAAAAAGATAAATTTCCTCTGACAAAGGATTAAAATCTACATTTATTAGATCTTAAAAGTCTTTTCTATCAAGAACTGGATATTTGTACTTCTATATCATCGCCCAGCTCCTGGCATTCAAGATCTAGTATTGCAGTAGCTTTGTAATTATCGGAAGTGAAAGCGAACGTTATGCAAAAACTCATTTTTAGCTACCCGATAAGACCGGGATCTATCAGTTTAATATGGATTCTGAACCCCTAACAAACATCCATGCCACCGCCTGGATTCGAACCTGAAACCTATGGCACCCATTGGCCATCCGGCTGCCTTTATATTAAAAGTATCTCTGCAAATTTTAGAGAAATGCGGTTGTAAATCGAGGCAGTGCATAGGCGGGCACGCACACACACCAGCCAATAGATATATATAAATTTTGCATTTGGCAAATTTATTTTGCGAACTCTATTATCCTGAAATTATGTATGTAGAAGCGTTATCAAAATAATTATTATTTTAAATAAAATTGTCCATTTAAACTACAAAATTTATCTCATAAATTTCTTTTAAAGATATCTCTGTGCAATAAATGAGATAAGGCAATCATGTTTTTTTTAATGCAGCATTAGTTGTTATCAATTCAGTTTGGCAGTGATTAGTATGGTGCAAGTTTCAAAGAAATCATTCAACTGAAGGGTTATCGGTCTTCGAACACTCTTCAGGTTCAAGGTAAGGGTGATTAGATTAATTTCTGAGCAAATTGTTTTTCAACAGTCTGCTTTCCTATTTAAGTTAAGGTGTGTGTGTCAGCATATAATAGAAAATTTTTGTATCTCGTTTCAGGGATTCTGATGATAAATTATAAACCTTATCCTTCAGTGTGAGAGAATCTATTTAACTTAGTACGTTAAATTAGTAGATTTTAAGTAAGGGATTCACATCAGTTTAATAGAATTTTTTTTTTTTAAGTTTCTAGTGATAAATAAGATGATTTTTACAGGACGGATATTGTGGGAAATAAAGAGGGGTTTCATTTTTTTAATTAAACCTAAATTCTTTAAAATACATGATTTTTTAAATAAAATTACGATTATTTTTTTTTTTTTTTTTTTTTAGTTACTGTAAATAATTAAAAAAAGATTGGAAAAAAATTACATTTTTAACACTTTTAAAATAAAATGAAAATATATCACTATTTTGTGTAAGTCATTCAATTAATTCTTCAATATTCAAGAATTATAAATATAGATTACATAACTCAGACATCAAATCTATATATAAATTACCGAAATTTAATTTACCCTATAAATATAAATTACAATACGAAAAAATTATCATAATTAAATCAATCATAATTAACAAGTTTTTAAGACCGTTATTACATGAATAAATGCTTCTTTAATGAAAGAACAGAAAATTGGTGAAGTTAGATGAGGGTTGTTTGAATATTCAATTAATCAATGTTAGATGTAGAAATTAAAACAGTGTCAGGAGTATTTAAAATAAGCATATGATAGTTGGCTTATTCCATATGTTGTAACGTCTCGCCCTATCTAGACATATAACGGCTCACGAAGAGGACCACATTCAAGTTCATGATAACACTTTAATTTTTATTTACAAGCCTTATATATATATATGGATTGTTATATTAATTACAATGAAAAGAAAATTAAGGATATAAATTTAATTCACAAGTACAGTGCACTCCAATGTCGAAGATTTTCAGAGTTCTCGAGTCTACGACGAATTTAATACATCCGGTCTACAGAACACCTTAATTGTTACAAGGCGTGATGCACGAAATCAAATGGGCTCACTTTGTAAAGAGGCGGAATCTCCAATCTGTTCAATCATTTCATAGAAAAAGCGAAAAACAACACTTCTTGTCAAGTCGTCGCAGAACATTCTCTCTCTCCTTCTCCACAACCCTCCCTTTGAGAAAATCCGTCAAGGGGAGGAACAGCTTCCCACACTTCTCATTAGAGTGGACACTTCCTCAGCCTATGGTTTATCACCAATCACGATGCAGCAACTCTTGATGTAGTCCATATCCCATCTGTAATTGTTTCGAACTGCGAAGGTGGAACAAGCAATCGCTAATTTCATAATGTATCATTATTCATGACACTGATTATCTGCTGTCAGATTTAAGTTGTTCTCATTAGAACAAGATACTAATTGCGTGTAGTATAAAATCCACTACATTGCTTATCTGCTGTCAGATTTTAATGATAGGTTATTATGCATTTGTTAAATAATATATATTCTTGTCCCCTGGAACGGAAATGCTTTATCACTTCTCGTGAGAAAAAGCTTACAATGTGAAAAAGATTGTATGATGGGGATTTACATTTACAAATAGTATATAAATGAATGAACTTATAAATAAATAAATAATCTTACCAATAAAGTGAGCTACGAGTGAATATTTACTCCACGACTAATGCAGCCTGATGGCCAACTGACTAGCGCTCTGTCCGGTAGTACCGAAGGCTTCAGGTTCGAATCCTGTCGGGGGCATGGGTGTTTGTTGGTGGTTCGGAATCCACATTAAACCGTAGGTGCTTGTCTATTTAGCCTAAAGTGTACATATGATGAGCATAGAGCAACAAAACCAAACCACGACTTTGACAGATTAACTGGATGTAAACAAAAAAACTGAAGGTCAAGGTTCCATAGCAACAAGCTTAGTTGTTTTTTGTTGTGCAGTGGAGTGCAAATAATAATAGAATGTAAGCTTGTCTATTAGACATCAGGATTGATACACCACAAAAAGTTTCTAAAATTTGATTTTAGTTGCGATTCTCATTATTCACTTCTTCAAGAAAAATTAGGGAGCTGATGGCCGAGTGGCTAGCGCTCTGACACTCGGTGCCACAGCTTTCGGGTACGAATCTCGGTGGTGTCATGGATGTTTGTAGTGGTTCGGAATCCACTTTAAACTGTAGGTCCCGCTCTGTTTAGCCTAACGTATGCACAAGATGACAGTAGAGTGACAAACCAACTGAAGAAAAATTAATTAAAACAGTTAACAGATCATTTTTGCTCGACTTGTTATTGCAATATTATTCCTAAAATGTATAATTTGAAATAAATTTTATATTAAAATAGTTTACGTATTTAGATCCGCATTGTATAAATATATTTTAAATCATTTTCAAAAAAAATAGAAAGAAAAATGATGATAAACATCATAACTGGGGTGATAAAACATCAGAATCATTTGGAGCATGTGGAGTTGGAGACAGGGACGAGACATCCTGCTTTACAGACGAGTGAGCCACGGGTTCCCTTGCTGCCTAGACGCAGTCTGGGGTTTTGGCTTATTGAATACTATCTTCGATCTGAACTATTCAAATCCGATATCCGTGATAGCTAATTCCGAATCTGAATTCAGTTTTTCAAAATTAATCAGAAACAATTCAAATCTGCATTTTAGTATCAATATTTACGTGTTGTTAACTAATCTCGGTTTCCTTTCAGAACTATTCAGAAGGAACCCTGGCTGGTTGCGAAAACCGCTGTGGAATCTCTCTGGTCCGTAACCAGTGGTTACGGCGATGAGAGGTTGTGGCAGTGAGTTGGGACAAGACCTCCTAGATTAGGATCGTTTTCGTGCTGGCATGGATATTTATACTGTTTAACCTTCGATTATTTCTTCAAAACTCAATTCCAACTTTTTTTTCCTCGCTAATACTATATCTTTTGTCGAAAGTACTTTTTAATATTCTCGTATAATAAAATTTTGCTTTATTTTTGCAGTCTACATGGTTCTCAAAGATGAGCTCTACATACATGGTTCTCAAAGGATGCGCTCTAGAAGACTTTCGGGTGTAACTTGTGATATTTCAAAGAAATATATATCAAGATAAAAAAAAAATCTAGTTACTCTTTTTTCTTGTGAGATTTCCCTTCAAAAGCAGCTTTTATTACAAACAACTAACCTTTCTTGTTGCTTTTTTTCTTCTCTTATAAAAATCTCCAAACAGAGATAAAGCTCCAAAGAAGATGGCTGAGAATTAAAACCAGTAACTTCCTTAGTTGGCGCTAGGAGTACTAGCGTCTATGTGATTTTTAATGTCAAGATAATAACTTCTATTGCAGTCTCTAATACTCGGCCGTCTGTATACTACATACATCTATATATATCACATTCATACTCCACAGACAATAGTCTGCGGAGTTGACCAGCTGAATTTATAGCACTCAGCTGATGTAGTATTCTTGTTATATATATTACTTAATTTGAAATGTTGGAAGTGTATGTTACGAGTATAATACTTATTTTTGGTTAAATGCATCCAAATAAAATGAATGGATTTCTCAAAAAGAAGCTTGATATTAAAGAATCATATTCTGGAAATGAATATAAATGCAAATAAGAAAACAAAATCGCTGCCTACTTTCAATTATATTGAAGAGTTTATTTGAGCTCTGATTTCATGTGGACCGGAATAGAAGATTTTTTTCCGCAATGTTTAGTATGGGAAAGTAAAATGGCAAATAAATCATTATTCTCTAGTAAGTTGAGTAAACATTTTAAAATTATGCTGTCGAATTTAAAGACGTATCTAAAAGTTTTTCCAAATTATTGTCTGAGCAGCAAACAAAAAAGTCTAATTTTTTTATAATATAATGACTGTTTCGGATAAATCTCAAATCGTTTCTTATCAAGTCGCAGAACTTATAGCAAAAGATATGAAAGTTCATACTTTAAATGTATCTCTATTTTGTCTACATGCAGAAAAATGATCATGACCAATGATTGGAAATGAATAGGCATAGAAATAATCAATATTCCTCTGTCCAACGCTATAATTAGCAGGCATATTTTAGAAATTCTCATATTGAGAAAAAATACATGCAGTAATAAACTGCATGTATTTTTCTAACTGCATTGTATTACCAATAAGGTGTAACTCTTAGTATTCGCCAGTATTATTAATAAAGATAAAATAGTAAATCAGTTCCTTTTTTGTAAAGAATTAAGTGTGTCTACAGAAGATGAGGACGTTTCTAACATTTTGAATAACTGTCTTGATAAATGACAGTCAGCAGGGAAGTCGCGTGTAGGCGTTTGTACAGATACTTTCACGTGACTTATTATTATTATTTGTCATTATTTTCCCCTTCCATAGTGGTTGGGTTAAAGGTTTTACATCTTTTGTAAAAAAAAAATGAGAATGTTTTCTTCACAGGGAGGCCTTGATACCGAAAACATTGGGAGAAAAATTAAGATACATTATACATCAAGTAGTTCAGATGATAAAACAAGACCTGGCAAATCGCGTTTATTCGAAAAAATTTGCATCGATATGGATTTACATACGGTTGCTTTTACACTGAAGCACACAACCCCTCAGGCTGTCAAGAGAAAAATTACTTACCCATGTACATATGTTAAAACAAGAACTTCTTGTACTCTTTTGAAGAGATGATTCGATTACATTTTTGTAACATCCTTCGGTGTGAATTTCAGAATGCAAAGTTATAATATTTGGCCGATATATTTCAGCAGCTAAATATTTTCAATAACTAGCATACAAGAGAAAAAAGAAAGTATTCTCCACTAGCAAAATGTAAGCGTTTGAGAGAAAACTACAGATTTGGTAAAGAAAAGCTGTTAAAGGGTAATTTGGAAATGTTTTCTTGGTAAGTAATACTTGCATAAATGAAAAAATGCTTCCAATAATAGTTGAATATCCAACAAGTTCAGAAGAAAACTTAGTTTTATTTTACAGCATTTAACTTTCCATAATTTGAATAGATTAGAAACCCATTTATGGATACTTCAAGTGATTTTGGTTTGAACAGAAGAACAAGTAGCTATACGCAATGACGGTGGATCGGTGATTAAACATAAGGAATTGTCTCTTGAAGCCTTTTATATTTTTAAGACGTGAATGTATCTTAATATCCGAAACTTTTTTGAATATTTACTACTATTTTCAATATCAGATTTATGTGAAAGAACATTTTCTACCCTCTTCACAATTAATTGTAAAAAGAGAGAAAATCTTCAATATACTGACGAAGAAATGAGATATAGATAAATATTCAAATATATGATCAAGCATTTAAGAAATCGTTAAGACACTTTAGGCTCATATTTCTCATAAACACAAGAAAGAATAAACTTAAGGTATGTTTCATTTAGTTTTTTATCACATATTTTCCTGTAATATTTTATTTAATTATTATAATATATTTTTCAGAAATGAAAAATGTAGTGTAACTCGAGAGAGTTATTTAAACTGAGTGGAAAACTTATTAACTGTATTTGTAGCTATGCAGGTTATCGACTTGTTTTTATGTTTACATTACAACCTATCTTCGGAGGGTATAAGTGTATGTAAATTTGCTTCCTAGTTGACAACCGGTAAAAAAAAAAATAATCATGTTTCTTGCTCGATTTTGCTCATTAACAAGTAGATCTATCATTCAAACAACTTTAAAATGCAACGAAACGTCCTTTTTGCATTTCAGAGGTTTAGCTTCAGGTTAGTTTTCCTTTCTTTCTTATTAAGTGCTATTCTCTATTTCTTACTAGAATTTTAATCTATAGTAAAATTTTGAAATTCAGTTTGCAATTTTACTTATTAATTTTTCTTTTAAATTATCTTTTATCTTATAAATTCTCGTTTCTTAAAAACTATTATTGATTTAGTTTATTTTTATTATTATTATTACTTTATAATAAAGCTTAAGTAAGAAAATACTAGCCAGTGTAATTATTCCTCACATTTGTATCAAAATATTAATTATAATAGAATTTCTTTTATTTATTTATTTATTTTTTTTTCATTTTAAATTTTTAGTGTGTGTCTGTAACCAGTGTGAAAAATTTTCTGTTTATGCATGAAAATATTTCATCCTGGTTTCAAAATAATTGAACGTTACTCACCAACAATTTATTTGATATTAAATACAAAGAAATTACATATATTGATTAATTTAATCAATAACAAAAAAAAAATTTGTTTTCAATGTGGATTATTGTAAAATTTTTTGTTTCAATCATCTGTGAAACCTATTAATAAAGGGAAAAGTTCAGCCAATTACTAGTAGTTATTGCGTATTTCTGAATTGTAATAAATTATTGTAATTAATTCTCCTATTTAAAAAATCATGTTCATGTAACTTAGTATTTTAATAATTTTATTTTTGTGTTTTTTCATTGAGTGATTATATGAGTTTTTATTATAATTAATGCAATATTAAATAAAATGTGCATTATTGAGAATTAGTGTAAAATTTATAAAAACGTATTTCCTGTGTTAATGTAAAAAAATTTAACCGTCAATTGTGTGTAAAGGAATATATGAATTGATTACTTTTTAGAGGGTTAATCAAACAGTAAGCTGTGGAAAAAAATTTTGAAGGAAAAAAGTACTATATTTATTATGGAATTTTTTTCATTTAAGTTTTCTTTTAATGTTTTGTAATTTAAAATTATATTTATAAGAAATTAAAATTATTTTTATTAAAATCCCTCATAAAATACCTTTCTTTCCTATCATGTGGCTTTCTTTAAATCCACTCGACTTTGCTGCTTACTAATTTTCCACATATTCTGGGCAAACTGTAATTTAGAGATATTTTAACATTAAAAAGATTATTTGATGAGGACTTTTTATCATCATTTATAAAGAAGATTGTTTTAGTTTAAATATTATGGAAATGTATTAATTTTTTACTACATTAAAATTATTTGGAATTTTTTAAATATCAGTTTTAAGAAGTATGTACTAATATTTCTTATTTGTTATCATGAAATTTAAAAAACCTGTCTGAAATAAAGATTTAGTTATATTATTCCATTGATCACTGTGTTTTTTTATATGAATCTGAAGTTTCAATCGAGTTGGTATTGCATCTTGTTAGATGAGATATTTTAAATATAAATGTGTTATTTTATTTAAATAATTATTTGTTAATTTTTCAATTGAATGCATTTTGTACACTTTTGTTAAATAGCTTTTAATATATAATTTTTTTTTTTACTATCATACTTCTTAAAAGATTTCAGACTTTCGTTTTATCATATCTGATCCCATTGATAAACAAAATTTTTTTTAAAAAATGGAATTTATTGCAGAGTAAAAGTTTATGTACATTTTTGTGTACTTTTTTTTTTTTTAACAACTTTAAAAGTACATTTTTGAAATTGTAATATTCTTTAAGCTAATAATCATTGCAACTTATACCTTCTTTCAGCTGCCAATTATGAATTCATCAAAGTTGAAAAAACTGGAGAAAAGAAAAATGTCGGGTTAATCACACTCAACAGGAAAAAGGCTCTTAATGCTTTATGTGATGGATTGATGAAAGAAATGGCAGCAGCTCTGGATGATTTAGAAGCAGACAAGGATATTGGTGCAATTGTATTGACAGGAAGTGAAAGGGCCTTTGCTGGTAAGGTTATTAATTTTTTTTAATGTTTTTCGTGATAAACTCTTTTTTTGGATATTTTAAATATTTTTCTTTAAATTTAGAATTTAAATGTTCTATTGAATTTAAGTTTTACTGCAAAGTAATTTAAATTTAATAGAAATTCTACTGATTAAGAAAATAAATATTCAATACTGTTTTTGAATTCAATATCAGCCACTGTGATACACATATTATAAATATAAATTACTAATGACTCATTCTGTGTATTAAGAGTTAAGAGAGAGATAGAAAAAAATGCATTTCTGAAAAACAAAATTCCTACTTATACTATTTATAAAAATAAAATTTTAAGAAGCAGCACTGTATGCAAAAATTTAAAATGATGGATCCTTTAGAATTTTTCGCAAAAATGAAAATAAAATGTGTTGATCTTTTCCAAAAAATAAGTTCAAAAAAATTAAGATAAAAAGAACAAAAATAAGTTCAGAAAAATTTAAAAATCTATAAAAATTTAATATTCAAATGAAGTTAGCTCTTTTTAACATAATACAAAAATTTATACAATTATTTCAAATTTTATTATTAATTAGTATAAAAGCTTAATCTAGCCTGAATTTGTCTAAAAAATGTAGTTTGGCTTAGATTTACCCAGAAAATAAGAGATAAAGGTTTAAACTATTCTATTCTCAGTTTTAAATGTATCAATCCTACTATTGTTCTTTGCTTGCCTTTGTAACAACATTGTATAATTACAATTATTTTATTTCATTGATTACTTACCAATGTGCTTTTACCATTCCAATTTATTAACAATTAATAATATTACTTAGAATTTTTGACATAATCTGTAAAAGATTTCTAATAAATTCTCTCACAAAAATAATTTTTTAAAACCATTTATTTAGACACATAAAAATATTTGGTCAATAATTTTTTTTTTTTTTTTTTTTTTAGCTGGTGCTGATATCAAAGAGATGCAAAGTAAAAGTTTTGCAGAATGCTTTTCTTCCAACTTTTTAACTTCTTGGGACCGCATTGCCAGAACAACAAAACCAGTCATTGCTGCTGTTAATGGATATGCTGTGCGTAAATACTGTCTATATATAATGAAAAAATTTTGTTCTAAATAAATTAAACTTTGGGAAAGTAAGAATAACAATCTAGTGATAGTTTTATTTTTATTTAAATGAAGATTAAAATTTAACTTTTTACCATAACATTTTGAAATATTGATTCTTATTTTTTTTCTCCCTTAAAACAGCTTGGTGGAGGTTGTGAAATAGCTATGATGTGTGATATTATTTATGCTGGGGAAGGAGCTAAATTTGGACAGCCAGAAATTCTCATTGGTACAATTCCAGGCAAGTATTCAAGAAATGCAAAAAAAAAAAAAAAAAAAAAAAATTATCTTTCTTAAAGAAAATTATACAACTTGGATAGATAAGCTAATTGTTGTTGTCATATCCCTCATGGGAAGAAGGGGCAGTTTCTGTTTTCATGAAGCACCCATAGGTAGAAGCCTGACTTCTGCTCCGTGTCTCTGAAGAAGGAGGGCTGTGCCTTCTGGGAGGACTTTAGTATCTAAAGAAATGATAATTACTTTTATTTCCCTGGTATCCAAGTTGTATAACTGTCTGACTAACAAGGCAAGATGCTGAGCATCACAAATGCAGTCGAGTCTCCTCGTGTTTATTTTTAAACAGTGTTTACAACAAAGGCACCAGTGGATTGAACTTTTGCCTTAATGTTCATCAGCAGTACACCATACCACAAGTTATGCAATAAGTTAATTACGATTGAAAAGTCATAGGGTATTTTTTAATTATATATCAATTTGAGTAAACCACAAAAATAATACATAAAAATGTTGACATTTTAGTGCAAATAACTTTATAAAATAATGAAATGTTATGTAGTATATAGATGAATAACTATTAAAATCCTACTACATATTTTTTTCTGTGCAAAGGACTTAATTTTTATTTTTTAACTATAAATGTTCTGCTTGTTCCAATGATTTGAATTTTCTACTTTTTTCCCAATAATTTGAATAGCATGCACATGTTTATGGATCTTCTGTGAAATATGTAGAATTTCATCATTATGAATGTAGATTTTTTAGATAACTAGGTATTGTTTAAATTATTTTTCTTACTGACAGCAAAATTTAAAATAAAAAGAAATCTCTATTACTGACAAAATATGTATATATTTCAAAACATTTTTGATATTATTGAAAACAGAAATAAATAAGTCATTAGGCAGCAGTAGCTTAGTTTAAAGTGTCTGAAATGATATTTTCCATTTTTTGATTCATTTCAATAATAAAAAGAACAATTTATTGGTAAATTTTAATTTTTTGGAGAAAAACAAATGGTTGCTGGAAAAGAAACATTGGCAGATTATTATTAAAAATTACCTTTTAAGCAACAGATGTATAGCCAAAAATCAAATAACATTATTTTGCTATCTCTTTGCCTGGAATCTATGAAAATGGAGGTATAACTGCTAGAGCTTAAAAGAAGTGAAATATGAGGAAAGTTTTAATACACTTTTTTTTTTTTTTTTTTTATGTATTAAAATATTCTATATAAAAAAAACTTTTACAATAAATAGTGCAGGAAAAAAAAATGTTTGGAAAACTATTTATATCATAATAATTACATTAAAATGCAAAAGGCATTAGTATGAAAATAATATATTTTTGTTATTTTAAAAATATTGTACACATTCATTTGGTTCAAATCTATAATCTTTTTCTGTATAATGTATTCCTTTCATATTTAAATGTTTTCTCTTTTTAACAATCAAAATTTTCTTTTTGCTCTTTTGTTTGTCACATTTATTTTTATGCCTGTTTAATTTTTTTCATGTTTCCAAGATGTTTTTTTTAAAGAAGAAACAGAATTACCTTCAATTGTTTTTTCCTGATAAAATTTATTATAGGTGCTGGCGGTTCTCAGAGGATGACAAGAGTTGTTGGGAAATCGAGGGCCATGGAAATTGTTTTAACTGGAGAACAGTTTTCAGCTCAAGATGCAGAAAAATGGGGTAAATTGTGCTATTTTCTAAATGTATATATTCTATATTCTGATAAAAGTATCATACAACCAAAATGCTTATTATTATATGAAACTTAGTATTTAATTTTTGTTCTTTTGTAGATGTACATAATTGATTTTTTTTTTTTTTTTTATTCTTATTTTAAAAATTTTATATCTCATTTAATAACCTTTTTTCTCACTCTATTTTTAACATTATCAACAATACATATTATTTTAGAATTCTCAAATATTATCACATATTTTTTAGTATTTTAGCAGAATATTTTATGGTATTACATTTTGGAAAATCAAAGCAATTTTTAATCACTATATACTTATTTAAATTTTTTTGTGACATTTTACTGTCAATTTCTTATGGCAAAAACTGTTTAATTCTTCAGCACAAATCAAATCAAATGCCATATTTTTTTTATAAATAGCATTTTAAAATGCTATCTTTTTATTCATAGTATAGATTCCTTCTTCCTTTGATAAATGCTTTTATTTCAAAATAAAATAGAAATTAAAAGATACATCCAATTTTAGAGGCGTAACATTTTTTGAGTTGCCTCTTCATAAAATAATTTTCAGTCTGTCTGTTTTCATGCTCTTTATCATTCCTTAAACAGTTTTAATTCTCAGCTTTATACAAAAGTCATGAATTAATAAATAATATTAATACCTGTAAAGTATTTGTTGAGAAAGTCAAATGAAACATTAATTCTCTCTATTGACTCCCTGAAAATTTTCTCTATGGATATCCTGAAGATTCTCATGAATCAAATTAAAATAATTTATTTAACATAAATGATGATTATTTAATTGACTTATATATAAATTTTTATTATATAGATAAGTTGGTTTTGTTATATTGTAAATATAAAAATTTTAAAAATTGAGAAGTTAAGTTTATAAGATTATAGAGGGAAAAAAATTATTCCTACTTATTTCTAACAGTGGTAGCGATATTCATAACTTTATTTGTTGATTAGTGCATAAAATAATTTGCATTTACTTGTAAATGCATGTAATAATACAACAAAATAGACTTTTAAATGAGTACCATTATCAAAACAGAAAGAATTAACAACCTTTTTAAAATTTGCTAGTAACTTATAATTAAAGTTAATTTTATTTTTATATATATTCATTGAAAATTAATCTAGTATTAAAGTGAAATGAGCATTAATATGGCTGAATACTTTAAAATAGGGTTATAAAAATGGAATATGTTATGCTTAGAATGTTTAGTAATGACATAAATGCATGACTAAGTCTATGCAGCAAAATAACTTTGATTTTGTTTTATGTGTATAGGCCTAGTCAGTAAAGTATTTCCTGCCGATAAAGTGGTTGGAGAAGCTATTAAGTTGGGTGAAAAAATTAGCCAAAATTCCAAATTGATTGTTGCATTATGTAAAGAATCTGTTAACACTGGTAAGTGATTGTTAATATTGCATTGTATATAATTTATAAAAATATATTTTAACCCTTTCTAGTAATTTTTGTTTTTGTAATGAATTAAAAAATATGTTTATTATTTATTGCTTAGAAATTTAGAATAAAAATTTAGATGTATCCTATTTTAATACTGTTTCTTGTTAAATGTCATATTGTTTCATGTATGATCATATATATGACTAAATTCTATTAAGCAAAACTATTGCTGTAAATATTTTTTATTTTATTTTATTTTGTTTTCGGTTTATTTGGTGCAATAAAAACAGTTCTAGGTATATTGTTTTTAAAAATTCTAACTATCTTAAGTAACAAATAAGTGACTGACAATTGTTTCTGAAAATTCATTAGGTTTTTTTTTAATGTAATAGAAAATATATTTAAAAATATATAAATTGTTTGTTTTATGAGAATTAAATAGCAATATTACTTAAAACTCTATAATCAATATTTCTTTGTAAGTATATGAAACTGAAAAAAATTAATAAATGTTTTTTGAAAATTAGAAAAAGAATTTTTAATGTAATTTTAAAACTCTCAACTCTTCTATTCAAAAATTTTTGTTAATGTTGTATGAAATGAGCAAATGCAGCTAATATTTATCATTCACTTCAACAGTTAATAATCATATACAAAATTAACACTTAAAAATTAAAGGGAAAACATTTGGCAGAAATATTTTATCATAAATTTTATTTTGAACTGTATGTTCTGCATTGTATAAATTGAGCATTTCTTAACTGAAGAACTTTCAAATTAAAAAGTAATTCAGGAAAAATTAACATTAGCTTGGAAGAATTTTAATTGCTGCAATGTATTCAAATACACCAAAAAACAATCATATACTCTTATCAGAATGTGAAAATAAATTATAAGAATTCAACTTTGTAATGTTTATTTGCACTTGATAAAAAAAAAACTTGTAATTGCAAATTACTTTCCCAAACATTGAAGTTATTAATTGTAACATAATTTTTCAATATATAAATACCTTTCTATTTTATTAATTTTTGTGTATTTTATTTTTGAAAATCAGTGTTTTTTATTTAATGTAACAAAAAATTATTTTACTTTTTCCTTTTTATCTACCTTTAAAATGATTTAAATTTAATTTTAAAACATTTAAATGTTATTATGTTGCAGGATAAGTACAAGCCAAATTAGAAAATATTATCCTATTTTTTCTTTTAAATCACCCATTTACATTGAAATATTTCAATTTGTTTTTGATAAAGGATTTAAGTATTCTTATACTTAAAATTCTAAATAGAAATATTAATCTTTTGTATATAATGAATAATAAGGGAAATGAAATACACAAATTTTCACAAATTGATAAAAGGACCGATCAGAAAATATATTCTCTTCTTGGACCAATAAGAAAAGTAAATATTGAATTATTAGTAAAATATTCTATTCAATCTTTTTCCACTATTAATAATTACCAGATGCTTATACTGCTCACAAATGTATGCATATTATTAGGAGCTAATCGAAACAGGAAAGCTTAAATTTGATTTTGTCAATGAGCCATTTAGCACTTGGCTCAATCCAAATAATATTTTTTTTTATTATTTCAGATTAAAGTATTAAATAAATTTTTACAGATTTTATGTATTTTGTCTCATTAAGAATGTTTTATACTATGGATACATTCATGAAATGTTTTGTGTCTCATACTAAATTTGGAATTAAATTATAAGTCAGCTTGTAATTTGAAAATTCTTAGCATTTTTATTTAAATTTTATTTGAAATTCTTTTTATAAAATTTGCTCATGTTAAATGGCGTAGTTATTACGTATATTAACATTACATTAATTTTATAACTTTAATTGCAAAATTATTTTTTTAGCATATGAAACAACACTTGCTCAAGGTTTGAAAACAGAGAAACGGTTGTTCCATACTACATTTGCTACAGTAAGTGAGAGAAAAAAATTTATATCAATTTGTGAATTTTTTTTCCCCCTTTACATGCACCTAATAGAAGATTCATTCATGTGTAGTACTTCTAATAATTATTGCAATTTTCTGTTTATAATCAGCATGTTATGCATTAAAAAGTTTAGAATTTCTTGATGCGAATTATAGGTTATTGTAGTCTGCAGTAACTTTCTTTCCAAATCTGTCAATTAAAATTAATTCCTGAAAGAACTTCACATGAATGTGAATTTTCTGAAGAAATAGGTATTATTTTAATAAGAGAAAGAATAAGATATTTTTTTAAATATAAAACATACTTATAGGAACTGAGAATGATTAAAAGTAGTCATATTTTGATAATAAGAGGCAAGATAAAATACATGTTACACACAATTGTACATAAATGGATATGAAAAAAAAAAAGACTAGGATTAAAGTAGCAAGAAGTTAAAATTGCTTTCTGGAAATTTACTTGTTTGTATTTCTGTTTTTATTATTGCTTTTTCTTGCATATTTCATCTTTGTGGGTTTCACAATTTTCATTAAAGCATGTCGATTTTTTTATATTGCCAAAATCCTTATCGCAAACTCAAACATAGAAAAAGAATTTTATGAATGCAAGTTAGGGCAAATTAAATAAATGATATAAATCATCTGGAAATTGTACAACATAGTTTTTATTTTACTGTCAAAGATTATTGCTGTGAATTATAGGTAGGAAATTATGATTAAATACTTCTTTTTGAGATTTAATCTGTTCTTTAGTATTGTAAAATAATTTATCTCAATATTGTAGCTGATTTCATATTTACTTTTTTTAATATTTCTTTTATATATTAGCTTATTATTTTTGCCATTTCTGGTTAATTATTATAAAAATTAAATGAATTCTTTATCTTTCTTTTTATTATTATATTTTACGATCCCTATTAAAATTGATTTATATGAATAACTAAAATTATTAAAAGGAATCAAAACCATGAAAACAAGATAATTTTTATTTATTTTTAGTGTGTTAAAATTTTAATAATTAAATCTCATTTTCAGAATTTAATGAACATCTTTATATATATATATATATATATATATATATATATATATATATATATATATATATATATATATATATATATATATAATGAGAAGTGTATTTATTTCTATTTCTTAAAACTTAAACACTATAATACTTACAATTTTATTTTTTTCTGAAGTTTTTTTTTTTATTTATTTATTTTTTTTTTTTTTTTTTTATCTGCTGCATAACCAAAACTCATTAATTTCTTAGTAGTTATTTTGTAATTAAATAAATTATTTTTAATTAAATAATTTTTTTATTGCTGGGTTGTGACTATTTATTTATTCACATATCATTTAATTAGCGATTTCAAAGTTATATATTCATTGTATGAAAAACTATTATGTTGCCGTTCTGATGGAAGAAAGAAGCTTTTAAATTTTTGATGCTGTATTAAATCTGTGCTGTGCTCATATTAGTATAAAAAAGGCATGAAACTCATGTCCAGTCTGTAAAGCATTATTATAAGGTTTTCTATTTTGATAAAAGTTAAAATTTTAAGTTAAATGTTATTATGAGAGCATAATCATTTTTTTTTTTTTTTTTTTTTTCCCCTCAGAATGATCAAAAAGAAGGAATGAGTGCCTTTGCAGAAAAAAGGAAGCCAAACTTCACAGACAGTTAAACTATTTGTACCAAGTATATTATTATTAGTGCCAAGTTAAATCATGGAAATATATATTTTTATAATTATTATTTGTCTTGGGAATCCATCTTTATAAATAAGGTGTTTCTTTTTTAATTTTTATTATTATGTTTTAATACTTATGTAACAAATAAAAATTATATTAATATGAAATTATATTGAATTTTTACTATAATTTAATTTTCATCCTATTAGAAAAAAAATTACTGTGTTATGTTTGTTTATTTGACATGTTTTATGCTTTAAAAAAAAAGCAATTAGCATCATGAGAGCTTTTATAGACTGATATGAATTTGATTTTATAAATCTAAATGAAAGGAAATCTCAACCATATTGTATTATTATAAAACTCTGTTGCACTCATTTTCTTATTAATTTTCATAATACTCATTGAAAAAACATGATATGATAAAAATTATGATTGCAACCAAAATTTTTATGCTTTCCAAAAATTACAAGTCAAAAGAATTTGCATAATTTGGAAGGCATAAAATTCTCGATTAATGAAACGAAAGTTTGACAATTACATATAGCTTATCATTTATTATTTCTTGACAAAAGATTTATTATAAAATTTTCAGAATTGATTTAAATTATTATTATTTTTTTTAACTTAGACTTTGATTAGATTACATGTACAAAAAAATGATGGTATTCCAATTCTCTAACTTATAAATACCTAACCAAGTATCTAAATTTTAATTTGCGTAAAAAAAATATATAAAAAGAGTTTTAGATGTATATAAATACATGATGAAGAATCACTGGGTACTTTTCGGCACTGTATATAAGTGTATTTATTGTCACAATAATATTCCATGAACATCTTAAGTAATTGTTATATTTTTTTATCCTCAACATTTTGCCTAAGCAATGAAGTTTAGTTCACTAAAACATTTTTTCTTTTTTAAGAATATGCATATAAAAAAGTTTGCAATTAGAAAGTCATATTGAAGAAATTGTCAATAGTATCTTTTGTCCAGCCTGTACAAAAACCAAACCAAATTTTTGTTTAAATTTTATAATTATTAAACATTTTTCTTTTTAGCAGAATATATCCACTTTGAAATTTATGTTTGCCTGAAGACTATGGCAACACACTATTTCACTGTTAGAATTCTGTTTTTTTTGTTGCTGCCACATTCTGATTGATTATCATAAATTAAAATATTTTATTTTTAATGAGCTTTGACAGTCTCTTCCGCCTGCAAATCTTTTTTTATGGCAAACAGCTTCACTTTATTTGCAGTTCTAAGGGCTTTCAGTAGTAGTCTAACTGGGAAATTTAAAAAGAGTACTTACTGAGACGATAATAATCATGCTATAAACCAGGAGTCTCCAAACTACGACCCGCCAGTGTCATCAGTCCGGCCCGCCATATTCAGCAAATAGCTTGTTGTTGTAATAAGTTGGATAAAAAAAACACAGAATGATAATAACTCGGTTTTATTTACTTGCTAAGTAAAACTTAATGACAAGCATAATAAGCAGAAAATTTAACTTAAGCATAACAACTAACTGGAAATTATAGATAATGGCAGAAGAATTGAAACGAGTTTGGCCCTTGGTACTTACTGGAGTAAACAGTATGGCCCTAAGGCTGAAAAGTTTGGAGACCCCTGCTATAAATGATCGTGAACTAAACTAATTTCCCAGACTGAGAGACTTCTGGTGTTTGGGAAGAATCTCCCAGCTGTTTTATTTCAGTGGATTTGTATTTATCATTAATGGGGACAGTGCTTGTACTGCCTAGACTTTTACTGTCACCAGTATTGTGTGATTCACTATGCGACAAAACGTTCATGCTCATCCATGGTTTCGGTACAATGGCTGGTCTATAGAGGGGTGGATCCACTTTCTTTTTGAAATCCTTGATCTGATCATGTGTGTAAAGAAGGACAGGAAACGACTCAACTCTTCTCATCTGTGAATTACGATCACGAAAATGGACAGCTTTGAAAGATCCCGAAACTTCTGACGCTCTATCTAAATTGTCGGGAATTGAAGATTTGTTGCCATCCTCAACGTGTTTAGCACTTCTTCTTGGCTTCCATACATATAAATAACACCAAACGCCAGCACACAAAAGTAAAAAACCACCAATCATAATACTGCCAGCTGCTACACCAATGTAGCCGCTTTGGGATATTCTTTTTTTATCATCCTTTGTGATAGGACCTATTGTTGTAGAAGATTCGATACATCCTGTTATAACCACTTCAGCTTTGTTCGAAAAATCACTTAGTTGACCTATTCCCGCCATGGATTTGATGAAGAGAGATAAAGTCAAGTTTTGGTTTTTTGGCATCTCTGAAGTAAACAGGAAATGAGCCTCCTCCGGTTCTCCATGAGCTTGTGGTTTGGGACGGGTTTGATTGAACTTCAACCATCGTGGTAACTTACCATCCTCAAAGCAGTCTTCGGATTCACAGAATATATAAAATTCGTATCTGGTAGCTGAAAATAAAAGCCACGAGTAAAACATCGTGCCAAAAAAAAGACACATTTTTTTTTTTTTTTAAGAAACATTTATTGTTTTAATTTTTAAAACATTACAGAAATCAAAGAAAAATAAAAAATTCTTCAACAACAATGATTGAATGACATAAAAATTAAACAGTTAAATTTGCAAGTATATAATGTGCATGAATCTTCTTGAAACATATAATTTTGAAAAATCAACATGGTTATTTGTAGTATTCTAATAATTTAAGAATTGAGAAAATGGTTATTTTATTACTTTTAACATATAAATATGTACATTTCACATTACATCATTTATGGAGCATTTATTAGCATAATTAATTATTTTAAATTTATTATCTTCTAATATAGCATATTAAAAAACTTTTTTCTTCATCTGATATTTTGTATATATAATTGTCATTATATTGTTAAAAATACATTCTTAAAATAGTAATATAATTTTTATATTTAAAAAAAAATCAGAGTAATCTATTAATAGATAGTAAAACAAGTTACTTTTTAATGAAGGGATAGTAAAAAAGAAGAGAATATCTGCTATAGGTATTATCTTTGGTATGTTTGTGCTCTGACTTATAAAAACAAAGAAATGCAGTCTTTGAAAAAGCTCTCTAATCTACTATTAATAAAACAATATAAACGTAAGTGCTTATTGCATTTTTCTTGTTGTATATGCAGACATTCAAAAGAAAACGATCTTCTGAATATTACCACAAGAAATATCAAATTAAAAACTGTAAAGCTGATTTTATAGAGTAGTCCAAAGTGGATAAAAGTTTGTCATCATTTATCAAGTACAACTTGAAATTATTACACTTATTATATTTACACACAATCAATAAATTGTTTTCACTGTGATCAGTCAATCAAACGACAGTCATTCTTTTAGGCGACTTCGAAGGATCCTGTGGACTAGAATCTGGCCTATTTTTACTTGGAACCCTATGTATCTGGCTGTATTCAGTAGCAACGTTATTGTTCCTATTTGAATTATCTGGTAATTCTGGAGAAGACTTGTACGAATCTATGTTCGCCTCCGTGAAAATGGGGGGATCCTTGTGCAAGCTTTTTGCCGTCACAACTTCATTATGGTGTTTGAGTATCACATCTGCTGGCATGGAGTTGAGTCCTATCTGCCCTGGTGGGTTACCGGAACTTCTATTAGCGCCATTTTCCAGTTTTTTTTTACGAATTCTTTCTTGCACCTCTCTGCGTCTGGGCTTCTGCACGCAGAAATAGATTCCAAGGTAGACGCATATGCAGATGACGATGACACCGACCAGTACCCCGACGATAATTATGATCGTCCGTCTTTTGGCTGCACCTTCTTTAATGTCTCCTGTGATGCCAGTCGGTGTGGGAGATGTTGGAGTCTCGGTTGATCTTGAAGTATCCAGAGGTATGAAAAACTCCACTGCGTTCGAAATCTCGCTCATTTGGTTCTTCTCGCTCACTGCCCTCATGGATACGTAGCAGGTTACATCGTCTTCGAGATCCTTGGGATTAATCGAGAAGGATTGCTTGACGCCATGTTCACTCGGAACGATATGGGAGGCATTGAGTTCCAGGCCACTGGTGCCGAAGTTTTTAATAGCGTTTTCTCTGGATTGAAATAATTTAAAGATGTATCTGTCCGCTAGAAAAAAAAAATATAATAGCAAGATTGTATTATTTTACTGACTAATTGCAATCTGAAATTGAACAATTACTAGATCTTACTTTGGAATTTTTTTTTATTGTGTCAATTTATTTAATGAATTGTTATTCTTAATAATAATTCAAATGCTTTCCATGTTTCCATGTTTTCTTTGAAATGCACTATCTCACACTTTAAAACAATGCTATTCATATAAATATGATAAAATAATTGGCTGATTAGTTTGGCAGGATAGTTCTTTACAGGTTATGACGAAAAATAAATTTAATCCCAGAAGGTTCTCCACCTTTTTAGAAAGATTTTCTCGGTATAAATAAATTGTTGATTTCAAAAGATATGATGCAAGAATTCCTTTAAATTATGTATTTTTCTGCAACTATGCAAGTATCCCCTATTTCATTATATTATATTCAAAAGTTTGAAAAAGCTATTTTGAATGTTATTTTTGTTTGTGAAAGCTTTTGAATTTTTTTTTTTTTTTTTTTTTATATATATATCAAAGTAGAAGAATTAAGCTCGATTCTAAAAATAGAAAGATAAAGTAATTCTTTAAAATATGAATATTGCTTTTTTCATTCTAGAGATTCGATTTTTTGATTTCATTATGATTTTTTTATACGCTTTTTTTTTATATTTTCACGCTTATAACATATTTAAAAGACAAAAATTCTTAGAATATTAATAAAAGAATTTTTTTTATCTAATTGAATGGAATGAAGATAAGTTAAAAATATTCATTAAATGTATTATTCAGTCATATTGAATTGCGATTTTTTTTCTCTTTCTGATGCAACAGCATTCTACGCAGTAGGGAGCTTTTAAAATATTTTCTGGTTAAGTACTGTTTCCTGTTTCTTTAGAAGGTGTTTTTATTTTCTGAAGGGGGCGCTATAATAGAAAAAACGACGGAAGTTATGCTGCAATTAAAAGATTGCCAAATGCAGAAGAATAATGTATTTGGCTTTTGATCAGAAAGGGTGCCTAAGTAAGCTTCATAAGTGGAGAGAAAATTACTCCAGTAGCAATACAATCGTTCATTACAGAAAAAAGGCAGATCAACTGTTACACTATTGGTAGTTTCTGGTATGTTCGATGTTATTTCGACATAGGCAGAGACAGGTTGAATTGCAATTTTTCTGCTTTCAGTTAGGACAAGTTACGAGTCATTTTTATTTTCTCTAGAACTCGGTGCCACAAGTTTTCGTTTTGAGTTCTGGTGGTGCTATGGATGTTTATAGTGGTTCAGAATCCACTTTAAACAGTAGGTTCCGGTCTAATATGACTGTAGAGTGTCGGGCTGACAACCTTACCTCGTAAAAAAAAAACATCACCAGTCTCGAAATCTGCCAGTAGGCAGACGGCCTTGGCCCACCATGGGCCTATTGTGCCACTGATGATGATGATATTTTCTCCTTTAGCTGCCAGTGAGGGAAGCTTTTAGAGTTCTGCTGGCAATTTACGCATTTTGGTATGGAATTTACAATCTGTTTATGAGTGACTGGAGAATAATTAGAACAGGTTAAATTTACACGTCAAGTATTATTGAAGTGTCTATTTCTCTAGCAGTTTAAATATCTAGATGTAATGCATTTGGAAGTACAGTGCCATAGAATGTCTAAGTCAAATGTTTAGTGGGTATAACGTCGGATTCTTTCTTTATAGCAATTCTGTAGATTGAAGCAACACCTTGAGCACGTAATTCTTCTTTCGTTCTTCCGCACTATCACACAAGAAATCAGGTACAGGTACCACTATTTATTGTTTTATGTGCATACATTTCTACATTCATATCAAGAAATTTGTTTCGGTTAAAAAGGCTTTTGACTGAAACGGTCTGTCGTATGTTTTTATTAAAATGTCACCCCATCTTAATTTTCAAACTGATTTTAAGTCTCCACCAATAGCATGTATGGCGTTTTGTATTTTAAAGGGGGAAACCTTCAAAAAGTCATTTTGAGGAATGTACAATAAATAATCTGGCAAATTTCTTGAGCCAACCAATTGTCTTTTCTTTTGGTTCCTCCGAAGGAACGCCAGGACAAGCAATGTTTATAAAAAAGTTTGGTTGTGACGAATCATGGAGTTTTGAGAGACATTGAGATCATGGACATCAATATTTTGAGAGAGAAAAACACATGAAGTCGGGAAAAGAATTTATGTCCGATACCAAATAGCCCACCATGAGCTCAGCAAGGGAAAACAAAACCCTGCAATAATAGTGATGAAGATCTATACTACGATCAGCGTCCCCCCGTTAAACGACTCGCACCCTTAGTGAGATGCCCAGGAACATTGCTTGAATCATAAGCAGTTTTAACCATAAAAATTTATAACTACCAGCAGATTAGACACCTAGAAACTTAATTTACCATCCGTCTACTAAAAGCTGAAGTTAAAGAGATGCATTTCCCACATACGAGTCGCAACACCATCGGAACAATCACTAAGATCAGAAAATTGGCTTTGTTAATGCATACAAACTCAATTAAATAACAAGGGGAAAAACCTGTTAATCAAATCAAACATTTAACAAAATACAAAGCGTAGAGAGTAACTAGTGTATAAACTAAATATCAACATAAATATGAGGTAGGCTATTGTAGGGGGACACAAAAATACGAAAAATGCATGAAGATAGTGAATCGCAACAAGTTATTGCAAACATTATGCGATCTCTAGTCTCGACGATGGAAGATATAATAATTAGAGAATAAAAGAATGTAGGCAAACATCACTGTGTTGCCCTGGTGGTCATGATATCTGAATACATGTAAAGGAGATGTGCCCTTGAGGAGTGTAGCCAGCGCTTTCAAGTAGATTTTATTTCGCAGATCACTCTTAGAAGTTTTGTCAAAATTTAACTGTTCAATGATATACTGATAACTCTGGAATTGTGTGTTTGTGTTACTTTTTTATGGCATAAATCCTACGACTATTGTTCAACATGACAATTTTAATACCCATATAGTTGCATGTGAGACTTGAATTGCCTTTTACTGTTAAAATTCTTTCTTGGCTAGCAAATTTACCACACCTTTCGCCAATTGAACATGATGGACTACCAGATTCGTACGCCACAAAATATCGAAAATTTGGAAAAACAATTGCGAAATGTCTATCGAAGTCTAACACAAGATGACATTGAGAGTATAAATCATTCCTCGCCTATAATCGATATCAATACTTTATGAAACATCGATTAATCGTCCAGGCATAGTTGGAACAATTTAAGTTTCAGTTATTTTATGAATTTTTTTGCATCTAGTGGTCTTGTACATTCTTTGGATAATCTATAAACGTGCAATAAAAAAAAAGAGCATTGCCTTTCAGAAGAACTACCCCGAATTTGCATGGCAAATAGGAAGTCTGTTGATGTCAGACGCTTAGATACAGCATTACATTTTCCAACTAGTATCTCGTTTCTGAATGCAGTGATTGCAACAAAACCTAATGCGAAGATTCGAACGGAAAGATACTGCCTCCCCCTTGTTACTCGCATTATGACTTAATCTCCTGCCTCATACGTGATGAAAATTTGTACTACGTGTACAAATTTTAAGGAATTTTTTTGTACTAGGAAAGAAATAAGAATGGCATACCTTTCTCTATTCCGGGAGCTGTCCATTCTAATCTGATGCTATTAGGGGGTTCGAAATTCCTCACTTTCAGGTCCATGATCCTTGATGGCTTGTAACCCTCATCTGGTTTCATACCCACAGCTATAAAAGAGCTCTTCTCCTCTAGTTCGAAAGGCGGTACTTCAAAATTGTCACTTTTTACCTGGCTACCACAACATATATCTTCACCTATAATTGAATTTATTAAAAATTATCTCAATGTAAATAAACTAGAGGATATTTAAACTATTATATATATATATATATATATATTGTTAAAGAATTCAACTAGCCTTGGTTATTCTCTGGTTGTATATCTAGTGCAAAGATATCAAGAACAAAAAAAAAAAAGATAGAATAAAATACCATGAAGATTTATATATTATATTAGATATTATTTTACCATAAACATTCACTTCGAATAATTACAAATAAATAAATAATTTATTTTAATGTGAGGCACTGTATTAACTAGAGGTAACCAGAAGCTAATTTCTTTCTCACAGATTTAATAATACTATATTCAGTTTACTATAATAATATAATAAATATATATAATATAATAAATAAACTAATATATAATATACATAAGTTCGTTCAAAGATAATACGACGACTCAAAGATATTTGCTTATTTAGTCATTTCATCTGTTGTCTGCTGTACAGTAGAACCTCTGTAAGTCGAACTTTAAGGGAGACGCCAAATAATTCGAGTTATAGAGTTTTCGACTTAAGCGGATTTTGTAAGGAAATATTCGACTTGTAGAGGTTTAGATTTCTAACTTATTTTGAATTAGAGAGGTAAAATAAATAAAAATTCAAGTTACTGAGGTAATAAACATGTTTATTTGCAACTTAAAAAATATATTATGTACTACAATAAAAAATCAAAATAAGTCCGAAACAACCTTAAAATTAAAAATATTATGTATTAAAAAAGTCAGTTATTATTATTTTTATTTTTCTTCGAGCTATAGAGGTAATCGACTTATCGAGATTCGACTTAAAGAGGTTCTACTGTATTAGTATTATTAGCAGAAATTATTAAAATATTTGTTTGGATAAAATTTTGGGAAAATGTTATTGTTTTCAAGTGTTGGGTGGCTACTTTGACCTCAGAACATTCGCCATTGTATATAGATATGTACCAAAATCAATATTCAGTGTGGATTGCTATGCTGTCCCTCTCCCCATCATTTTCCCACTGTAATTTATAGTGAACAATATTTGTCCATTATAATTTAGTTGTCAGATTTGCTGTGTACGTTCTATGTGATTTGCGTCCTACTGATAAAGCCTAATGAAAGGACTTAACCGACTACAGATTTGTTGTATCCAACCCCTGCAAACAAACATAGTAAACTAAAGGCAAGTTTTATAGCCTCTTATCGAAATTATCAAATAATATGAAGTATATTATAAATTGGATCTTCTAATTGCACAAACATTAAAAATAAATAACTATACCAGCTTAAGCTTATAATTTAAATGAAAAAAATATGGAGAAAAAGTTACTATTTTTTATGTTTAATCGTGTCCTATAACCTAGTTTAAAATTGATTTTTATATAATTAGGGGTAGAGGTTAAATGGGCATGTCGTTTAATTGCGTTTGGGATAACTGATAATCCTCTGAGATATCCGCAGCCTGATGGCCAATTGGTTCTCTGGTTTATTGGTACCACATGCTCCAGGTTCGATTCCTGAAGGTGGCATGGATGTTTCTGAGTGGTTCGGAATCCACGTTAAACTGTAGGTTCGGTCTAATTAGCCTAAAGTGTGCAAAAGAAAATCGCAGAGCGAGAAACCAAATTTGAGTTATCCAACCGGGTTTTTTTTTTTTTTTTTCTTATGTCAGCATTCAAAAAAATTTTTTCATTCTTTTATTTTGGTTTTAGCGATTGCATATGGCTTTAGATCGACTTTTGCAGAAATTTAGATTGCAAAAACATATGCTTTCTTACCCTTTTTACCAATCATGGTTTGACCTTGATTGCTGTGGATCTTGACATTTATTTCGTAACTGCCATTACCAGTGAAATCCGTGAAATATCCGCTGTAAATGCCATCATATTGTGTGATGTCAGGATCTGTAAAATAGAAAAATTTTAACATCCAAATTATTCATCGACGAATCTTTAAATGTAATATTTTTAGTACACATTTCTGTTATTCATAATCAAGCACAGCTTCTAAATTGTATTTCCATTCATAATGATTTGAACTTACGACATGTATATAACACATGCGTTTAGATGTATAACTTGTATATAGATGCGTTTATGAATGATGTATATTGTAGCATTTTTCCCACGGGAAGAGTTGTAGCATTTCGTTCAAAGGAAAGAGGAATGTATATTCTTTAACAAGTACATAATAACAACCTATCCCTCAAATTTGACAGCAGATAAACAGTGTTGTGGATATTTATATTACATGCAATTAGTGTTTTGTACTAATGAGAATAACCTGTCTGATCCAAATCTGATAGCAAATAATCAGTATCATAGATAATGATACATCATGAAATTAGCGATAGATCTTCACAGGTCGAAACAATTACAGACTCAGTATGAACTGCGTGTTGAGTTGCTGCATCGGGATTAGTGATAGACCATGGGCTGAAGAAGTGTCGAATCCAATGAGGAGAGAAGCTAACCCCCCTCCCTTGACAGATTTTCATAAAGGGAGATTTTTAAAGAAGAAAAAAAAAGAGTTCTGAGACGAGTCGACAAGAAGTGTTGCTTTATAAAGAATGTTGCACCACACAACTGCAACACATACTACACAAAACACAATTGTATTACAAATATTTACAAAATCATCTTAAAAGCAAGTTCGTTTAAGGGTCTTTGTATCCTCTGTAAGGCCTGAAACTCTTCACTCGACTTTGCACACTCTCTTTTCTCTTTATCCCTCTCCCATTATCGGTTTTTAAATCTAACGAGCTAAAAAAACATTCAAAGTCCAAAGTCTGACGCAAGGGTCAGCCCGTCCTTGAAAGGAGGATCTATCAACTTCGAGTTTAAAGTTATAACTTTTTTGTGGGAATGCATGGTGAATCCTTACTTCTATAATTTTCCATAAATGGTACGAGAAGAGAATATACACAATAAAAAAAAACTTTGCTGTGTAAATTTACTGTAATAAATAACAAATAAATGGAATATTGCATGCTTATGCGACAGTACATAATTATGTTGTTGTTGTTGTTTCTTATCCCACTTGGCTGGCCAAGCCCACGAGCCCATACGTACTCATGATTGAAGGGGAAGGAAGCAGATTCTGTTGTGATGGAGCACCCGTAGGTAGAAGTTTGACTTTGGCTCCGTGACGCTCTTACAGTCATAGGAGACTGGGACCTACGGTTTAAAGTGGATTCCGAACCACTACAAACATCCATGGCACATCCGGGATTCGAACCCGAAACCTGTGGCGCCAGAGCGCTAGACACTCGGCCATTCAGGTCTCAAATTTGGGAATGCCAACGGCACGCGGTGTTAAGAGGTGGTCACACACCCAAGTACTGACCGCGCCCAATGATGCTTGACTTCGGTGATCTAACGAGAACCGGTATATTCAGTATGGTATGGCCGTTGGCTATAATTATGAGTGAGTATATGGTTAAAATTTATATAAGAACTGTGGGAAGAAAGGGAACAAACCTCCTCGTCCATTGTCGAAAAACTGCACTGCAAACTCTTTCTTGTCTGGTGTCATGACTGTCGCTGACACATTAGCTTCCTTCACTGGATATCTTCCAAAATTAACTTTGGCATAGATTACAACTGGCATCTGTAAGCAGAAAGAACATTAAAAGAATGAGTCCTTCAAATCAAAGAAATAAAGGTGTTTCTATGACCTATAATACATTATCCTTTATTTGATAGAAAGGTGTGCGATAGTAGATCTATCTATCAAATAAATCATGTGGTAAATATATCAATACCATGTGGTAAACCCTGGTAACGTCCTAGGAGGCTAAAGGATATACTACTATTGGCATGCAGCAACCCTCCAAGAGTGATCACCTTCAGGGGACTTCGTTTTGGCTGAGTGTCTTAATTACAGTGGAATGCGGGCGGACTGCCCCAATCAAAGAAAGTTAAAATTCAACATTCCCTTGTCTTCGTCTAAGAATATCTTAGAATGTCGAAATCTTCTTGAAAAATTGATGGTAGAGAGGCAGCACATCTTCCTCCAGTGGATCTCTGAACACTGTGACATTTTAGGTAATGATCAGGCAGATTTGCCGCCTAAGAAGGGCACACGGATAGTACAACAGCCAAATACCTGCAACTCATTTCATTCCATGAAATTTTATATCAAAAATCAAATGAGACTTAGATGGAAGGCATTGCTCACTGCTCGTATCTTCTCAGGGAGGAGAGACATTTTGGAACAGTGTACTTCGGACAAACCTCGTGAAAAAACTGTCGCGGAATTTAGACTTGCGGTGGGTCATGACTGTTTGGCGAGCCATCTGCACCGCATTGACAATTTTGACAGCCACTCTGTGGGAAGACGAGATCATGGACAGGCAACATATAGCAGGATAATCGTTATGCGTGTGGAACGATATTGAAGTGCTAGAACTTTGCCGATGAGACATTGACTTTTTTCTCTTGTTGTTTTCCTTTTATCTCGTAAGAGTTTGCAATTTTGTCTTGCCATTGGAAATAAAAAAAATATTTCAAAAAATTGCAACCGTTAGCATATCTAGAACAATTTTAAACCTCCTTTGTTACTGCAACTCTAACTGGATAAATTTTCAACAAAATAAATTAAAATAAACTCAGGATTTTATTGAGACTCCCAGCTGGCAGTAAACAAATATATATTTTGATCAACTATGCATGGAATAACAGAGACACTATTCGTACATTTCATTATACTATCACTCAAAATGAGCTAACTAACTACTCAGATTCCTTATACAAGACCCAAAGGAACTTTTACCAAAGAATAGAGTACTACACATGATAAATATTAGTAATTTTTTGAAAGCTAGTCAAATCACTTCCATGGTACGTTTCCGTAGAAGCCCATTAGACGTTCATTTCTGTAAATGGTAGCATATGTAGTTTAAAATAAAAGAGAATAAAGATTCGAATTCATTGGAATTATGTGCTGCCATTATTACTTTCAAAAAATGAAGAGATTTAATTATGATACGGATATTATATGTGAGTGTCCTGGTATTAACAAAGTTTTCATGAATGAAAATTTTCATTTAAATGCTAGGAGATCCCGAAACTCCTTCCGGAAAGCATTTTACCGCGACTCGTCATGAATTGTTCATAATATAATAAAATATAATATGTTCATAATATAATAAAATATAATATGTTCATAATATATTCACAAAACTCCTGATGTTAAAAAATAATTTAAAAAGTTAATAATAATAAACTTTAAACGATGCAAATCTGAAAAATGAGTTCAGTATTAATATCTTATGAACATATAATGAGATATAAAATAATAAAAATGTTAAAATATCCTTTTATAAGGTAATTTAAATACACAAGTACAGTTGTTTAAAGCATTCTTAATAGGTTTAAACATCAGAGATTTATAAACAAAAAGTTAAGTTTTTAAAATATTTTCTCAGTAAAACTGCAGACTGCGTAAACCCTTATTTAATTAAAGTGTTACTTAGTCTAAATAAAAGATTTTTTTTTTTTTTTTTTTTTTTTTTTTTTTTTTTTTTTTTTTTTGTTAATTTCCTTCAAAATATTTTTATGAGAAATTTCTACTATGAAATGGCTTTCCTAGTTTATTAAATCTTACTATATGATAACTGTGATCTAAGAAAATTATGAAAGTGTGTTTTAAGAAATTTATTTTACTTAGTTGCCAACCCTTAAATTCTATTAATAAAAATAAAATTAGTATTTTCACTTGAAACCAGTTCAAAATTCTAATTTCTCTAAATAAAAAAGGTTATTTTGTGTATGTTATTTAATCAACATGCATAAAATTTTAATAAAGCAATTTAAAGAACAATAAAAGCTTTACTTTAAATATAAATAAAAAAATTTCTTCACATTTATTTTAAAAAAATTCAATTTTAGAACTCAACGAATCAGGTATTTCCAAAATTTATTTGAACTGCAATTAACAGACAACTCCACTATCTAAACGACTGCTTCAATAAACAGAGAATTTCTTTTAATATGACCAAAACTGAGTCTGTTTACTTCTCCCAAGGAAATGAGTACAAGGCACCTATCATCAAGTTAAATACTAACATCATCCTTTGGAAAACCGAAAGAAATGCCTTGAAATAATACTTGAAAGCTTTCTAATTTTTTTTTTTTTAAAGAAGTTCCAGAGAAAGAAACTTAGAAAGCTTTCTAAGTTTCCTTCTCTGGAACTTCCCCACTCTATCAAATATAAATGTTTATTTTATATTGTCATGTGCCCTTTTTAAATTTACCCTTTATTTTGTGTTTTTATTATTTTACCATTGATTTATTTGCTCACTTACTTCTGTAAACCTCGTGTAATACTTTATGGTACATGAGGATTTCTTGTAAATTTCAGTAACAAGGGGGGAAAAAAACCATAGAGTCAGTAGCGCCACAAGAAGACTTTTCTCTCTAATTAGCAAAAACTCTAATATGAGCAGATCATACAATCTACATCATCATACACTACACTGCACGATCATTTACACTATTTTGTTCTGATCTACACTTGCCCTATTTGGACATATGCAACTGGCAAAATCCATCCAATCGAAGCTCAACAAAACAGGATTATCTTGCAATTGAATGGTTCATAACTGAGAATCAGAAATGAATGGTTCATAAGTAACACAGAATTACAAATGTCAATAAATCTTTTCCCACTTAAATATTTCATAAAAAATAAAAAAATATCGACTAAATTTTTCAACAACATAAGTGACCATGGAAATAGTGCCATAAAAGAAATTAAACATTGATATCCAGATACAAATCAAAAGCCACCTGAAAGAATTCTAACTTAATCCTTTTCTTTTTCTTACTTCTTCGTTCTCTTGTTTTCTTACATTTTCGTCCTCACCTTCTTAAATTTCACGGCCATTACCAACATTTTCTTTCTCAGGGGGACATTTCTTAACATTTCTTTAACATTTTCTTTTTCAACAGGTTTCTAACGACTGGAGATATGGTCAAGATAGAGAAATCACGGAGATTTAATTAATTCATTAACATTAACAAGGTATTATAACTATATATATAGGCATATACTTTAAATAAATATTTGGATTTAATGTTGACGTGGGTAGAAATTTTAGCATTTTGTAGTTACTTGGTTACAAATTATTTTTTAAAACATAATACTTTTTTATTTAGTTTTCCATGTGTAAATTCAGCATAAACAAGTAATAAAAAAAAAAAAAATTTAAGTCAATTCCTACTTTTTTTTTCACTCTATTGCAGAAAGTCCTTTATAAATAATTTTAATTCATTTTTTAAATTTATCTGGCGCCATCTATTGGTAGATATATGCAACTTAAATCTAAAAAAAACTAAAATTAATTAATTAAATTTAATTACTGAATTGATATTTGATAAAAATGTATTGACATCCAGTGTCATCCACTACAAGTTCAAAAAAAAATGTATTTGAACTCGAGTGGATGAATAAAAAGTATTTTATGAACGATTGAAAATTTGAACAAGATATATATAAGGAGAGTGTGAGCTAATAGAAGGAATTGAATAAAAAATAGATAATAAAAGCTTTGATTTAACATAAATAAAAAGGAAGCTACTGCCAAATACAGTACAGTTGGCAACTGAGAGATGGATAGCAGAATCAGGATTTACAATACCTGTTCAGTCTCCTTTGTTGATGTGCTGTGAGTCCAGATATCAACATCAAAATAATGTCCTTTCTGGGTCGTCATTTGCACTTGAGTTAACACAGGTACTGCTAATTCAGACAGAAGTCTGCAGCTGACTTCGCTGACTTCACCATCCTAGAGGAACAAATAACTTAGAATTTTAAAAAAAAATGTGTTCTATGACTTATAATTCTTACATTTGTGTTTGGCATTATGCATATTTCGTGTTCTCCTTTAAAAGCTTACGTTAGTTATAAAAGCCTCATTACGACTTAGTCAGTTAGTTTCATGGTTCTTTGGATAAAGATGTCATGTATTTAATTCTTGTTTATTGAAAGGTCCTTTAAACTTGTAGATAGGCATGCGTATGTTTTTTTTTCTCTCTAATACAGTGGCAATAGACCGTGATCTTCGCCATAAGGGCTGCACCGATGTTACTCACTTTGCATTACCCAGGGGGCGCGTGTGACTTGATGGTGAGCCACGGACGCGGAGTAACAATGCCCCCGCAGCGTTCTACGATCCTATTAGGATCATTAGGACCGGGACCTACGGCTTAAAGTGGATTCCGAACCACTACAAACACCCATGGCAAAGCCGGGATTTGAACCCGATACCTGTGGTACCGAACGCCAGAGCGCTAGTATGTAAGAGTGATTTTTTTTCTCTTTGTGCAAGTATTGAAATCAAAATCTTTCGATAGAATTAAAAAACAACGCTTCTGATATGGCATCATAAGTAAAATTGCGGCGCATTTACTACATAGAACTTAAGCTATTGTAGCATTTTTCCCACGAGAAGAGATATAGCATTTCCGTTTTCCGGGGAAAAGAATGTATATTCTTTAACAAGTGCATAACAACAGTCTATCACTTAAATCTGATAGCAAATGAGCAGTGTCATGGATATTTATATTACACGCAATTAGTGTTTTGTTCTAATGAGAACAACCTGTCACTGAAATCTGATAGCAGATAATCTGTGTCATGGATAATGATACATCATCAAATTAGCGATTATCTATTCGACTGATTGTCGGTTAGCAATTAATTAGTTAATTAGAGATTGTCTGTTCGACTTCACAGGCCTCACAACTCTGAAACCTCTGACCTTGAAGAGAACTGCACTTGTGAATCAAATTTATATCCATAATTTTTATTTTTTTTCTTTGTAAATAATATAATAACCCAGAGTTCTATATATATATATATATATATATATATATAATGCTTGTAAATAAAAATTAAAATGTTCCCACGAACCAGAAAGTAGCCCTCTTCTTGAAGTCGTTACAGGTTTAGTATAAGCCACGACTACAGATTTGATCAAAAGGTATTGAATAAATTATTTTCCTAATACTTCAGTGTTTAATTTCCTTATTGCAAAAGATCCAGAGAGCGTTTCATGGTCAGCCCTTTCTTGGGAATCAATTTGTTTCCGTTTCTACGATTTTCTCCTATGTATCACTGTTATTATTTAATTTCAGAAAAAGTTCAATCACGTTATAAAATAATAATGTCATTGAATCAATTTGTTTCCGTTTCTACGATTTTCTCCTATGTATCACTGTTATTATTTTATTTCAGAAAAAGTTCAATCACGTTATAAAATAATAATGTCATTACGCAAATCGCATATAATTTTTCTAATTTTTTTAAAGTTTTTACAGTAAGCTATGTATATTATATCAGAATAAGCATGATTTAGTAATGCTTATAAAATACTTACAGGGATTTTAAATGTGTACGATGATATGGTAGTTTTCTGTTCAACAGGCTGTAGAGTTACGCTAGTCTCACCCATTTTGCAGCCTACGCTGGATAGCTTAAGTAATCCATTGAACCACAGAGTGTAATAGTTGACTGCGCCATCTTTGGTAATTACCACGGGATTTGCATAAGATATATTCGAGGATTTTATCTAGAAATTATAAAAATACGATTATAAAATTTCAGTTTTTCAAACAAGCAAACAGTAAATAATTAATATATTCGGTACAATGGTTTCTTTTTCGGTACATTGTATATACAACGGTACGGCATCAAAAAAAGTTCCAAAGTGTATTAATAGATGGCGCTGTATAAGGAAAGTGAATTTGGCTGCCAATGATATTTTGAATCGAAATTACAACATATTTTGCATGAGTTGCACATTAAACTAAGCACGAATTGGGTTTTTGACGGAAAAAAGTGACTTCCAAGTCAGCAAAATCCTACCAAATAGGATGGGAAAAATCGGTGGAACTTTTTTGGGAACTTATTTTTTGATGCCATATCATTTCCCCTTCTTCAAGTATCTTCAGTTCAAATTTGAACTCATTGTGCTGAGTGGTTCTTTTTTTTACAGAATTTTGAATGTGGGACTTTAATTATAATCACCTTGTATTTCAATCCTTAAAACATGAATCACCAAAAAAAAATATTAATCAGAAAGTTTCTAAAAATGTAAGACAATTTTATTTTTTTTTTTCAATAAAACACCTCACAGCAACCATGAAACTTTTTTAATAACAATTTTACAAGGAATGTTTCATACAAGGAAAAAATATTATTTTCACTGCAAAAAGAATGAGGAAAATTTTAGTCATAAATTCATATATAAGTCATCTCATTATAAAAAAAGTCATGGGAAATTGAGGTAAAACTGTACTACAAGAAAACAATAAAGGCTAAAAACTTTTTCTTAACAAACTTAACAAAATCTAACACCATAATTTCCCACCTAATTGATCAAAACCTTCTATATTCACACTAGTTTTTAATAAAGTCTGAAAGAAAAATAAAAGTTGAAAAAAAATATGTATTCTTAATACTTCTATTAGCACAAATTATTATTCTTTCTGAATTCCTTTATTTCTTCAATTAAGGGATTAACTTTAACTGAAAAAAGATCATCCCTTTCCTATTTTTCTAACTGCATATCTTATTATTGAAAAATAAAAATTCTCTGAAATGCAACTTTAAAACATCATGATCCCTCAATATAGATAACCTCTTTCCTATTTTTCTAACTGCATATCTTATTGAAAAATAAAAATTCTCTGAAATGCAACTTTAAAACGTCATGATCCCTCAATAATTCTTTCAAATATATAACCTATTTCCTATTTTTCTAACTGCATATCTTATTATTGAAAAATAAAAATTTTCTGAAATGCAACTTTAAAACATCATGATCCCTCAATATAGATAACCTATTTCCTATTTTTTTAACTGCATATCTTATTTTTGAAAAATAAAAATTTTCTGAAATACAACTCTAAAACGTCATGATCCCTCAATAATTCTTTCAAATAGATAACTTCTTTCCTACTTTTCTAACTGCATATCTTATCATTGAAAATAAAAAATGTTCTGAAATGCAACTTTAAAACGTCATGATCCTCAATAATTCTTTCAAATAGATAACCTATTTCCTATTTTTTAACTGCATATCTTATTATTGAAAAATAAAAATTTTCTGAAATGCAACTTTAAAACGTCATGATCCCTCAATATAGATAACCTCTTTCCTATTTTCTAACTGCATATCTTATTATTGAAAAATAAAAATTCTCTGAAATGCAACTTTAAAACGTCATGATCCCTCAATAATTCTTTCAAATATATAACCTATTTCCTATTTTTTCTAACTGCATATCTTATTATTGAAAAATAAAAATTTTCTGAAATGCAACTTTTAAAACGTCATGATCCCTCAATAATTCTTTCAAATAGATAACTATTTCCTATTTTTCTAACTGCATATCTTATTATTGAAAAATAAAAATTCTCTGAAATGCAACTTTAAAACGTCATGATCCCTCAATAATTCTTTCAAATAGATAACCTATTTCCTATTTTTTAACTGCATATCTTATTATTGAAAAATAAAAAATTTTCTGAAATGCAACTTTAAAACGTCATGATCCCTCAATATAGATAATCTTTTATTTTTCTAACTGCATATCTTATTATTGAAAAATAAAAATTCTCTGAAATGCAACTTTAAAACGTCATGATCCCTCAATAATTCTTTCAAATAGATAACTTCTTTCCTACTTTTCTAACTGCATATCTTATAATTGAAAAATAAAAAAAAATGTTCTGAAATGAAAAATAAAAACTTGAAATACTTTAAAACGTCATGATCCCTCAATAATTCTTTCAAATATATAACCTATTTCCTATTTTTTTTGCATATCTTATTATTGAAAAATAAAAATTTTCTGAAATGCAACTTTAAAACGTCATGATCCCTCAATATAGATAACCTCTTTCCTATAACTTTTTTGAAAAATAAAAACTGAAATGATCCCTCAATAATTCTTTCAAATATATAACCTATTTCTTAACTGCATATCTTATTGAAAAATAAAAATTTTCTGAAATGCAACTTTAAAACGTCATGATCCCTCAATAATTCTTTCAAATAGATAACTTCTTTCCTACTTTTCTAACTGCATATCTTATCATGGAAAAATAAAAATGTTCTGAAATGCAACTTTAAAACGTCATGATCCCTCAATAATTCTTTCAAATATATAACCTATTTCCTATTTTTTTAACTGCATATCTTATTATTGAAAAATAAAAATTTTCTGAAATGCAACTTTAAAACGTCATGATCCCTCAATATAGATAACCTCTTTCCTATTTTTCTAACTGCATATCTTATTATTGAAAAATAAAAATTCTCTGAAATGCAACTTTAAAACGTCATGATCCCTCAATAATTCTTTCAAATATATAACCTATTTCCTATTTTTTAACTGCATATCTTATTATTGAAAAATAAAAATTTTCTGAAATGCAACTTTAAAACGTCATGATCCCTCAATATAGATAACCTCTTTCCTATTTTTCTAACTGCATATCTTATTATTTAAAAATTTCTGAAATGCAACTTTAAAAATAAAAATTCTTTCAAATGATAAATAACTGCATATCTTATCATTGAAAAATAAAAATGCCCTGAAATGCAACTTTAAAACGTCATGATCCCTCAATAATTCTTTCAAATATATAACCTATTTCCTATTTTTCTAACTGCATATCTTATTATTGAAAAATAAAAATTTCTGAAATGCAACTTTAAAACGTCATGATCCCTCAATAATTCTTTCAAATAGATAACCTCTTTCCTATTTTTCTAACTGCATATCTTATCATGGAAAAATAAAAATGTTCTGAAATGCAACTTTAAAACGTCATGATCCCTCAATAATTCTTTCAAATATATAACTTCTTTCCTACTTTTCTAACTGCATATCTTATCATGGAAAAATAAAAATGTTCTGAAATGCAACTTTAAAACGTCATGATCCCTCAATAATTTTTCAAATATATAACCTATTTTCCTAAAACTGCATATCTTATTATTGAAAAATAAAAATTTTCTGAAATGCAACTTTAAAACGTCATGATCCCTCAATATAGATAACCTCTTTCCTATTTTTCTAACTGCATATCTTATTATTGAAAAATAAAAATTCTCTGAAATGCAACTTTAAAACGTCATGATCCCTCAATAATTCTTTCAAATATATAACCTATTTCCTATTTTTCTAACTGCATATCTTATTATTGAAAAATAAAAATGCCCTGAAATGCAACTTTAAAACGTCATGATCCCTCAATAATTCTTTCGATAACCTATTTCCTATTTTTCTAACTGCATATCTTATAATTGAAAAATAAAAATGCCCTGAAATGCAACTTTAAAACGTCATGATCCCTCAATAATTCTTTCAAATATATAACCTATTTCCTATTTTTCTAACTGCATATCTTGTTATTGAAAAATAAAAATTCTCTGAAATGCAACTTTAAAACGTCATGATCCCTCAATAATTCTTTCAAATAGATAACCTCTTTCCTATTTTTCTAACTGCATATCTTATCATGGAAAAATAAAAATGTTCTGAAATGCAACTTTAAAACGTCATGATCCCTCAATAATTCTTTCAAATATATAACCTATTTCCTATTTTTCTAACTGCATGTCTTATAATTGAAAAATAAAAATGCCCTGAAATGCAACTTTAAAACGTCAACGTCCCTCAATAATTCTTTCAAATATATAACCTATTTCCTATTTTTCTAACTGCATGTCTTATAATTGAAAAATAAAAATGCCCTGAAATGCAACTTTAAAACGTCATGATCCCTCAATAATTCTTTCAAATATATAACCTATTTCCTATTTTTCTAACTGCATGTCTTATAATGGAAAAATAAAAATGCCCTGAAATGCAACTTTGAAACGTCACGATCCCTCAATAATTCTTTCAAATATATAACCTATTTCCTATTTTTCTAACTGCATATCTTATTATTGAAAAATAAAAATGCTCTGAAATGCAACTTTAAAACGTCACGATCCCTCAATAATTCTTTCAAATATCAACGTCTTTAGATTATTTTTTCTATAAAGAGACTCAATTACATTCAATCATATGTTATAGAAATAAATCAAACGCTGAATGTTGTACACTTTTGGGAGATAATCAAATATTATATTTGTACTTACTGTTTTAATTTCAAAGTCATTTGCAGAATTGGATATATTTGTAGTCATAGGGTCATAGAGGCTGATAAAGCTTGACAATCGATCGTTGTTCTTGTTGAGTTGAATGTAGGAATAGCAATCAAAATAGTCACTTAGGCTTTTGTAATTAGATTCAATAGCATCACCTTCAATGAAATGTAGGATTGTGATGCAAAAATGAGAACCTTTTAGTTTTTCTTTCAAAGAAGTGAGATCTATTCCTTCTTCTAGGCCAGCATTAACTATGAGAATGATCGTGCCTTCCCCATTGGGTTTTTTCGGTGGATTCCTGCAAATACTGAGGGAAAAAAAATAAAGAGAAATAAATATATAAAGTTACGAAGACAAACAAAGCCTGTAAGATGAATGATATCTTTATATATATATAATTGTTCTGTACATGTGTTTGCCATTGAACTCCTCCTAAACGGCTTGATCAATTTTGATGAAATTATTTGTGTGAGTTTGATTAATATGTAGAATGTTTTTATGCTATCCCATTTGTTGTAAGTCGCCACGAAATGATGCTGCAGTAAATCAACTTCTATACCGTTCATCCAATCGCTATGAAAATTGGTAATAATGTGTATTCGAGTATGGAAAATAGATTCGCGCTATCCACTTTATTGTTACTTGCCACCAGATGGAGCTGCAGCATTTCCTCGTATATACCATTCAAACGATATACATGAAAATTAGTATTCGCGATGTGTAATTTATATACGTTGTTGTTGTTCTAATGCAGCTAGCAATATAGAGACAGTTAATTTTTATGCCATAAGCAAGGGATGCGCCGCTGTTACTCATTAAGCACTACCCAGGGGGCACGTGTAGCATGAAGGTATGCTACGGACGCGAGTAACACTACTTCCACAACGCTCTACGACCATATTAGACCGGGATATACGGTTTACGGACTCGAACCCGAAACTTGTGGTACAGAGCGGTAACCACTAGGTCAACACGAAATAAAATAATAAATTATTTCGATATCTGAATTTGGAATCGTGTGACTTTCACTCTAATCAAACTGCTTCACTTGAATTTTTCATTATGGTGGAATCTAAAAATATCAGTGTTTATAAGAAAAAGGAATTTTAAAAAATGCTCATTTATCAAAAAAAAAAAAAAAAAAAAAAGGAAAAGGGAGAAGATACTTAATGATCTCTACAAATAAGAATCTTAATTTTCATTGCATTTCATAGTAATTAGGTGAAAATAGAGGAAATTTAATGAGATTTCTGGAAATATGACAGGCAATAAGAACTTTGTCAAGATTCCCCCGCTCCAAAAAATTAAAAGTAATAATAATAATAAAACCAGATCATTGGTTGCTTATTACTTACTTCCACCGCCTTAAGTACAGCGCAGGAAACACAGATTCCGCTTGCACTTGGATAACCAAAGCCTCCCAGGTTCAAATCTTCTCTCTCTGGTGCGAGTTCCGAGTAAGGTCTCACAGTAGTAACTTCATTAGAGAATTCGTACAAACCACATTTGCTTTGTGAAGGTAAATCGTAAAAGAATCGTCTGACAGCAAATGAAATCGATTCTTTCTGCAAAATAACAACAATATTTAGAACAAAGCTGTTTTGGGCACGATATACATTTAACAGTGCAAACCTTCCACTATGAACCTTCCGCCTCCACTACTTCAGACTATGGCCCACGTGTCAATTCAGAACTATCGCACAACTTCAAATCAAAACAATGCACTCGTCGCTATGGACTCAAAATTTGGAACATTCCAAATCTTGGCTGTCTTTCGTATTTATACCACGCGTCCTAAGAGCATATTCGAAAACACTCGAATTTTCCAGAACTCAAATATCAATTTAATCAAAGATATCCTCATTGATCTTTAAATGTTCTGCACTCTCACAAAAATACTCAGTGCACTCGTCTCTACGAAATCAAAATTTGGAACTGTCCAAATCTTGGTTGTCTCGCGTCCTAGAAGCATATTCGAAAACACTCGAATTTTCCAGAAAAGCGATCAAACAGTAAAACTTTTCTCGAATAGAATGTTCGTACTCGTTGTCATAATATTGTGTCGCACTTACCTGAATAAAAGAACCAGCTGTAGCTCTTTTCCACGAGAACTAGATATAGCAATTCTGCTTCCAGGGGGAGAAATGTATATTCTTTAACAAGTGCATAATAAAAGCCTATCACTCAAATCTGACAGCAGATAAACAGTGTCATGGATAATGACGTATCACCAAATTAGCGATTATCTATTCGACTGATTGTTTGTTAGCGATTTGTTAGTTAATTAGCGATTGTCTATTCGTCTGGTTGTTTGTTAGCGATTTGTTAGTTAATTAGCGATTGTCAATTCGATTGGTTGTTTGTTAGCGATTTGTTAGTTAATTAGCGATTGTCTATTCGACTGGTTGTTTGTTAGCGATTTGTTAGTTAATTAGCGATTGTCTATTCGACTGGTTCTTGTTAGCGATTTGTTAGTTCGATTGTCTATTCGACTGATTGCTTGTTAGCGATTTGTTAGTTAATTAGCGATTGTCTATTCGACTGGTTGTTTGTTAGCGATTTGTTAGTTAATTAGATATTGTCTACTCGACCTTCACAGGTCTCTCAACTCTGAAACCTCTGACCTTGAAGGGAACTGCACTTGTGAATCTAATTTAATAGCAGCAGATAATCAGTGTCATGGATAATCATACATCATGAATTAGCGATTGTCTGTTTCACCTTCACAGTTCGAAACAATATAGACTATGTCATGAGTTGCTGAATCGGGATTGGTGATAGACCATGGGCTTGAGGAAATGTCCACTGCAATGAGAAGTGAAGGAAGCTGACGGATTTTCTTAAAAGGATGTTTTTGAAGAAGGGGAGAGAGAAATTCTGCGGCGAGTAGACAAGAAGTGTCATTTTTTTCTTTTTCTGTGAAGTGACTGAATAGACCGGAGATTCCACCTGCTTACAAAGTGAATCCCTTGTGATTTCGTGTATCACGCCTTGTGACAATTAAGGTCTTCCGTAGACCGGCTGCATTAGATTCGTCATAGACCCGAGAACACTGAAAATCTCCAACCTTGGTGTGTACTGCACTTGTGGATCATATTTATATCTTTAATTTTCATTTTTTGTAAATGGTATGATAACCCAGAGTTTTGTGTATATATATATATAATGCTTGTAAATAAAATTTAAAGTATTCCCATGAACCCGAAAGTAGTCCTTTTCTTACTGCCATTATAGGTCTAATATAGGCCGAGATGTTACTCAGCGACAGATGATACAAACCCCGTGAAGGATTGGTAGTTATTCATCGACGATAACATTATACAGTTAATTGTAGAGTGCCCAAATATATTTATCGAGAACTGTGCACCACACTTTTTCACGTGAACGAAATTCACGAAAAAGGAACACTCTTTGCTTTTTTAGGATTATTATATATATGTGCATTACACAAATCTTCCCGAGATTTGTGCAAGATAGATAGAACTGGTATCAGCAATTTCCGCGCAACATTGTCTCATAAACATTCTTTGTTATTTCTAAGTTGCATAAGATTTGTCAATATAAATGACAAAAAACGGAGGTAGTTATTTGACAAACTTGGTGCTATAGTACTGTGCCCAAAAAGTAAGACCAATTATGGTTTTTTTTTCAAAAACTCTTTATTTATTCTTCCAGGTTTATTTCATCGTGTTCAAAGTAATCTTCTTCGGACACAATGCACTTATGCCAACTTTTTTTTACAATCCTCAATGCATGCTAAAAAGTCATCGGCAGGGATGGCCTTCAAAGCGCGTGGCGATTCCGCTGAATCTCTTCAATCGACTCGAAACGGTGTCCCCGGAGTGATCTTTTGAGTTTAGAGAATAGCCAGAGGTCACACGGTGTGAATACGGTGGTTGTGGAACGATATGGGCTTCATTTCTTTCGAAAAAGTCACAAAGAATCAATGCAGTGTGACTGGCGCATTCAGTGTTTTCGGTACCAATCCAGATTTGACGCATTTGAGGCCCAAAATGGAATTGACCGATCCTTTTGAAATTCCAACATCATCAGCAAGGTCTCTAATTGTAAATCGACGGTTTGCAACCACCAAATCTTTAATTTTTTGGACGTGAGCTTCGTCGGTTCAGGTTGAGGGTCGACCAGAGGGTTCTTCGTCTTCAACGCATTCTCTGCCTTCTTTGCGCTGTTTATACCTCTTCTAAACACTTCTTTCCGATATAGGAATGCTTACCGAATGCCTTCTGCAAAATTCTATACATTTCCATAAACAAAATTTAAAGCAAGGTCTTGCTCAATTAATTCAGGCATTTTAAAAATCGCCATTTATTGGTAAATTTATTGGCACCATTGAAAATTAGAAAAAAAAAGTAAATTTATTGGCATTATTGAAAATTAGAAAAAAAAAAGTAAATTTATTGGCAGTATTGAAAATTAGAAAAAAAAAGTAAATTTATTGGCACTATTGAAAATTAGAAAAAAAAAAGTAAATTTATTGGCAGTATTGAAAATTAGAAAAAAAGTAAATTTATTGGCACTATTGAAAATTAGAAAAAAAAAAAAAAAGAAAAAAGTAAATTTATTGGCACTATTGAAAATTAGAAAAAAAAGTAAATTTATTGGCATTATTGAAAATTAGAAAAAAAAAGTAAATTTATTGGCATTATTGAAAATTAGAAAAAAAAAAAAAGTAAATTTATTGGCACTATTGAAAATTAGAAAAAAAAAGTAAATTTATTGGCACTATTGAAAATTAGAAAAAAAGTAAATTTATTGGCATTATTGAAAATTAGAAAAAAAGTAAATTTATTGGCAAAAAAAAAAAAAAAAAATTTATTGGCACTATTGAAAATTAGAAAAAAAATAAATTTATTGGCATTATTGAAAATTAGAAAAAAAGTAAATTTGTTGGTACAATTAAAAATTAGAAAAAAAGTAAATTTATTGGCACTATTGAAAATTAGACAAAATAAGTAAATTTATTGGCACTATTGAGAATAAGAAAAAAAAAGTAAATTTATTGGCATTATTGAAAATTAGAAAAAAAATAAATTTATTGGCACTATTGAAAATTAGAAAAAAAAGTAAATTTATTGGCACTATTGAAAATTAGAAAAAAAGTAAATTTATTGGCACTATTGAAAATTAGAAAAAAAAGTAAATTTATTGGCACTATTGAAAATTAAAAAAAAAAAGTAAATTTATTGGCACTATTGAAAATTAGAAAAAAAAGTAAATTTATTGACAGCATTTTCTAAAAATTTATGCATTTTATGTGATGCATGCTGATAACTGATTTCTAGTGCATTATTAGATAAAAATGTGAAACATAATTTATCTGAAAGTTTCAAAAAGTTTTTTTTTGTTTTTGTTTTTTTAAATAAACTTACTTTTGAAAGAAGTTGATCTGAATCTTCCCAAAGGACGACGTATCTGGGATTACTATCTTGAACTAAAACGTATTGAACGGGTTCGTATTCGACATCTGGATCTTCAGTATCACTATAATATTTAAAATAACAAAATTTGAATCATAAGAAAAAAACATTAATTTTTAACATCTTAAAGAAATAAAATATATATTTCTTCTGATTTTTATTAAAATAAGAAATGAATTATATATATATAGGTCTGTGTGTGTGTGTTATTTTAACAAGGAAAGAAAATGACACACAATCACATAAACGCAGTGTATAATGAATAAAATATCAAATGATAGCAATGATTATAATGTAATATTTTGCTTATTGTTTTCAACACAAAATATGCTAAAAAATTTGTACGAAAATTATTTATTGCCTTTCTTTATTTTATTTATGCTTCAGTTGCAGCCTTGTATAAATAGAATATTTTTAATACATAAACAAATAAAAGTAATTAATACCATAGTACAATAATATAGTATCTTTCTTTATGAAGCTTATAGAAAATCAACTGGTGGGGCCATATTAAAAGTTGACCTGGGGACAATAAATACTACTATCTAATAAGAGACTATTTGATTTCTCACTGAAAGTTGTTTATTAAAATTGCTAATTTTTTATGGACTACCATACCATATGTACTTTGAACAGACCATGTCAAACGTAGAGGAGGGAGTTATTGACAACCAGTATAACGTTTAGAGGTTGTTTGTTGTTTCTTACCCATAGCAACATCTAGTCTTATCGACAGCAACATCAAGAACAAGTCCATGAACCCGTGAGTTCTCAAACAATGAAAAAGCTCCAGTACTTCAAAATTCTTAAATTGACGAGTCATTATAAAGGGTAAAAAAATCAACTTCTGTTTGTCCTTGACCTTGCGATACAAAGACATGGGTTTCAAAGAGAGAAGTCTGATTTACCCGGTTATACCTCTGGTAGCCCATTTTAGTCGTCTTTTACGATATGCATGGGCGACAGTGAAGCTATTCTAACCCAGATGTACACGGAGATATTAAAAGTAATTCATATATCCTTTTAAGCAAAACTTATTTAAAAGGATATATGAATTACTTTTAATATCTCCGTGTGGATCTGGGTGGATCTATATATATATATGATTAATTAATTACGTTTCTTATTTGGGCATGTATGAAATAGCGGTACTTCAAAAGTTGATATATTCTTGTGTAGATTGAGTTTGGTTGACCTCCTTCAGATAGAGAATGCTCTTAATGGATTTTAGTTTCCTTTTTTTTTTTTATCTGAAATGCAATTAAAATTCTTGTTAAAATCTTCACTATTTTCCTTTTTTTTTTTTTGTGATTTTCTTGTAAATTATCAGAATTTATACGTTTTCTGAAGCCTGTAAAACAAACGAAGTAAATCTGATTCTCTTGTACCTAGTAGGAAAAGGAGAACGATATCTTTAAAATGTATACAGGTGATTAAAAGAGATGAATATCTTATTTTCAAAACTAATTAGAGGCACCTTTAAACAAAACTTTAGCTATAAAATTAACTTCTAACTTTCTTTTACTTTTAGTTAGCTATAGGTGATAATCTAATAGCTAAAACTTCCTTTACTTTCAATTAGCTACAATAATATTAGTTGTAGAAGTATGTTATTTTTACATTTGCATAGCTTGGTATTCTTTGTAATTATTTTTTAATGCTTTAACAGGATGAAACTGCATTTGAAAAGAAAAATGAAAATAATACGTACGGTATATCCGAGGATGATTTCAATACTTCCCATATACTGCTACCACTGCACAGAATATTTTGTTTGCTTGGATGGTTGTCTTTATGGGAATGGTTTTTTCCACAAACGTGTTCCATCTGTTGAAGCCAATAGTTTAATAAATATATTTTTTAAAATATATAAATATAAGGCTAATTTTAAAAGTGATTAATTAAATTTTGAATAGCAATACTCGTCAAATCATGATAGTGAGTAGCACACATCTATTTCTTTGCATATACGAACCACACGCAATCAATACCATTAATAAAAATTCATCGACTTGAAAATAATGAGTATGGCAATCATGCAGCTGCTCATACTATCTAATTGATTCAAAACTTCAGATTGAAGCTGTTTGATCACTCCCTTGCAGACCCGATATTCAACGTAGTGACTCTTCCATTTTTTTTTTTTTTTTTTTTTTATATATATACTTAAAAATGAGACCTAGGTTTTGTTCCTGGATTTCTTTCCTAGGTCGTGTCATCAGTGAAATGTTAAAATTATCAGAGCTGTACCAGCTAAATACCTAGGCGGCGGAATCCCATACTCAAGTTCTAAGAAGTTTGTCCACTAAAGTCACAAGTGCTTATAGATGAGTAATGACAACAAAGAAAAGTTGTCAAAGTGATCCTTACAAGAATTAAAATGTACAAGATCCTTCCATGGAATATGCAGTGCATGGAAATGTATGAGTATGTATTGGAGCCTTGCATAGAAATGTATGAGTATGTATTAGGGCCTTGCATAAAAATGTATGAATATGTATTAGGGCCTTGCATAGAAATGTATGAATATGTATTAGGGCCTTGCATAGAAATGTATGAGTATGTATTAGGACCTTGCATAGAAATGTATGAATATGTATTAGGGCCTTGCATAGAAATGTATGAGTATGTATTAGGGCCTTGCATAGAAATGTATGAGTATGTATTAGAACCTTGCATAGAAATGTATGAGTATGTATTAGGGCAGGGGTGGCCAATCCAAATGATCTTGAAGGCCACTTTGAAAAGCATCAGAACTCAGCGGGCAGCATATAAAATTATATATCCCCATATTATATTTAGCCCACTATAGACATTTTTTGGTGTGAAAAATTTGAAACATAATGAGTTATTGTTACGTTTACTATTATTCGTACATGTAAACATTATATAATAATAAAGATACTTAACGCACATTGTAAAGTAATATATAACACTAAAAATAAAATATAAAAAAATATATAAATATAAATGAAAAAATTAAATCATTAAAAAATATTGATTTTTCTAGAGCGATATTTGTTTCTCCACTCTTTCACATAGCTTTTGCAAATCGATCTCAATTTGGGTATTTGCACATTATAATTCGTGTTTATCGTGGTTGGTGATTATCGTTATTGGTGTTGCATCGTAATTGGTGTTTATAATTTAATTATTCTTCGAACTCAAAACTCTAAACTCATGCATAAAACAGGCAATATCTGTCATATATTCGCATTATTTTAAAATCGAAATTAATTTTCTCTCATAATTTCGGCAGTTAATTTTTGAATATATGGATGCACACATAATGTATTTTGTAATACATTGGTTTTCACTACTTTGGCTATTATAAAATAAATATATTTTGTAAAAGTGGAATAAATCTCAAGGCCAGGAAAAATGTTCAAGGCGGGCAGCGAGTTGGCCACCCCTGTATTAGGACCTTGCATGGAAATCTATGAGTATGTTGGGCCTTGTATTGAAATGTAATAAGTTTAAAGAATTGCTGATTATCTTTCTGGGACGATACAATTTTATTTACCTGCATATGTGAATAAAATTGCATCGTCTATATGTAAGTAAAAAAAAGTGACGCAATGATAATCCTCACTTCAGATTGATAATATGTAATCTTATTCTATGAAAATCACATCGTAACATGATTGACATTTATTACTTTTTGGGAAATACAAAAAAGATAATAATTTCTGCAAATAAAATATTTAGCCGTTATTTTTATCACAGACGGAAAAAGCAAAGTTGACGGAATAGGAAACAAAATAATAATAATAATAATACATTTTTTCATTAAATATTACTTGAAATTAGTTCAAACTTTTCATGCTCTTCTAGTTCATTGTATTATAGACGTCTATTTGTGATTAATATAAATACAATTATGTTATTATTATGCTATTATATTATGATTATAATTATATTATGCTATTATTATTATGTTATTATTATTATAATATTATAATTATGTTATTATTATTATATTATTATATTATGTTATTATTATTATTATTATATTATGTTATTATTATGTTTTTACAGTTTTTTACATCGAGTTCGAATTGAATAAAAAGTGTGTAATAGCAGCCAACTGCGTTGGTAATTTGTATCGATATAAAGTTTACCATCTGAACTATTTGATGTAAAACTTCACTTAATTTTTTATTCCAATCAAGGCCTTCCTATAAAGACAGCAATGAGTTGAGTTTTTTTTTTTTTTTTTTTTACAAAAGATGCAAGGTCCTTAACCATAGAAGGAGGCTCCATCTATACAAATGCCTACACGCGATTTTCATGTTAATAGCTATTTATCAAACAAGTTATTCAAAATTTGTTATTGTTGTTTCTTATTCCAGTTGGTAGACATCTAGATCAAGCCCACGAATCCGTATGGACTCATGGATGAAGGGAAAGGGGGCACCTTCTGTTATGATGGAGCACCCGTAGGTAGAAGTCTGACTTGACTCCGTGACGCTTTTACAGTCATATGAGACCAAAAAATGTTAAAACGTCAAATTCCATTCAAAATGCTAACATCAATGTCAAATTCAAATTATTAAAAAAGGTCTCCACCTTTTGTAGACACACTTAATTCTTTGCTAAAAAAAATTGATTTACTATTTGATGTCCATTAATAAAATGGACCAATGTCAGGAGTTGCGCTTTGCTGGTAATTTATGTTGACTCCTCAACTTGTAATGTAAAATTTGAATACTGATGTTTATTACTACATGTATTTTTCTCAATATCAGAAGACATTTCGATAATACTCTTGTTAACTGTATCGTTGGGCAAAGGAATCTTGATTATTCCCACTTCTGCTTCATTATCATGACCACTTTTTCTGCATGCGGTTAAAATGAGTGACTCATTTAAAGTATGAGCTGTCATACTTTTTGCTATCGGTTGTGGCACTTGATAAGAAGAGATTTGAGCTTTATCAGGAACAGCCATTGTACTTTTTAACTAGTCATTGTCTTGTTTGATACTCAGACAATCACTTTAAAAACTTACGGTTTTATCTTTCAAATTAGAGTACATAGTTTCAAACAGTTTACTCAATTTATTAGGAAATAAGGATTCATTTGCCACCCTTCTACATTCATATACTAAACATAAAGGCAAAGAACGATCTTCAGTCCAAAGCTAACCTATTCGCCTTTCAAATATAACTTCCATTATATTTATAAGAAGGCCGCGCGATTGTGCTTTCTTACTAGCACTTAACATTGGTTCACTTCCAGAATCTGATTCTTCGATATCAAGCTTCTTTTTGAGAAATCTGTCCATTTTATTTGCATTGTATTTTCTGGTAATAAGTAATATGCATATAATATCCACTTCCAACACTTTCAAAATACGTAATACACAGAACAAGAACACCACATCCATTGCCAATGCCTCAGAACTCTAAATTTAGACTCAACTAAACACTCAAATTTGACAGCAGACAAACAGTATTGTGGATAGTTATATACATGCAATTAGTATTTTGTATTAATGAGAACAACCTGTAATTCAAATCTGATAGCAGATAATCAGTTCATGGATAATGAGACTTCATGAAGTTAGCGATTGTCTGTTCGAACTTCATAGGTTACAGACGGAATATGGATTACACCATGAGTTGTATCGTGATTGGTGATAGACCATAGGCTGAGAAGATGTCTACTACTAACTGAGAGAAGCGCCCCCTGCCCTCTAGATGGGTTTTCTTAAAGGGAGATTTTTGGAGAAGAAAAATGAGCTCTGCGACGAGTCGACAAAGATCTTTTTCTGTGAAGTGACCGAGCAGGTCAGAGTGGTTTAATTAAGGTATGCAGCAAATCACGTGTTTTGAGATTCGACGAAGACTCGAGAACTTTGAAAATATCGGACCTGGAGTGAACTGTACTTTTGATTTAATCGTACACTTATGATCAAATTTATATTTCAAATTTTCATTTCTTTGTATAATAACCCAGAGTTCTGTATTTGTATGTATATATATATATATATAGAGAGAGAGATAGATACATAAATATAGATATCTATATACACTGAAGTGACAAAAGTCATGGGATAGCAATATGCAAATTTTCAGATGGCAGTAGCATCGTAGAACAGTATAAATGTGTATAAATGCGCAGTGCTCGCAGAGCATTTCTGTTCAAGTTATTCATGTGAAGAGGTTTTGACGTGATGATGACCGCACGACGAGAATTAACAGACTTTGAACGCGGAATGTTAGTTGGAGCTAGACGCATGGGTCATGCCATTTCGAAATCGTTAGGAATTCAACATTCCCAGATCCACTGTGTCAAGAGTGTGCCGAGAGTATGAAATTTCAGGCATAACATCCCACCATGGACAGCGCAGTGGTCGACCGTCTGCACTTAACGACCGCGACCGGCGCCGTCTGCAAAGAGTCGTAAAATTCTAACAGACAAGCAACACTGCGTCAAATAACCGCAGAAATCCATGTGGGACGTACAAGGGACTCTCTGTTAGAACTGTGCGGAGAAATTTGGCTTTCTGGGGCTATTCCAGCAGAAGACCGACTCGAGTGCCTTTACTGACAGAACGACATCGCTTGCAGCGACTCTCGTGGGCACGTGAGCATATCGGTTGGTCCCTAGATGAATGAAAAACCGTGGCCTGGTCCGATGAGTCACGATTTCAGTTGGTAAGAGCTGATGGTAGGGTTCGAGTGTGGCGCAGACCCCACGAAGCCATGGACCCAAACTCTCAACAAGGCACTGTTCAAGCTGGTGGGGGCTCCGTAATGGTGTGAGCTGTTTTTTCATGGCAGGGACTTGGTCCTCTGGTGCGACTGGACCCAACATTGACTGGAAATGCTTATGTTCAGCTACTTGGAGATCACTTGCAGTCATTCATGGACTTCATGTACCCAAACAACGATAGGATTTTTATGGATGACAATGCGCCATGTCACCGGGCCACAACTGTTCGCGATTGGTTTGAAGAACATTCTGGACAATTCCAACGAATGATTTGGCCACCTAGATCTCCCGACATGAATCCCATCGAGCATTTATGGGACATCATCGAGAGGTCTCTTCGTGCCCAAAATCCTGCACCATCAACGCTTTCACAATTATGGACGTCTATCGAGACAGCATGGCTCAATATTCCTGCAGAAGACTTCCAACGACTTGTTGAGTCCATGCCACGTCGAATTGCTGCACTTCGCCGGGCGAAAGGAGGGCCGACACGATATTAAGAGGTATCCCATGACTTTTGTCACTTCAGTGTATATATATATATAGTGCTTGGAAATAAAAATTAAAGTGTTCCCATGATCCTGAAAGTGGAACTCTTCTTGTAGCCGTTATAGGTCTAGCATAGGCCGAGACGTTACAATTTTTTTCAGCGTTAATGTTCTTACAATTCTTATAATAAATTTAAGATGTGCAAGACAATTACCGAACTTGTCATGTGACCACAAACTGAGCTGTCTTCACTAGTTTCCGCGAAATGAGCTATAGAATGCTTCATTCAATTGAAGTATGGAAGATAAAAGTTGGATGTGCACACAGTGATAAGCTCATTATTTTAGTGGCAACGGCAGATTGCTTTACGTCGAAAAAGCCTGTCTGATAAGGCCCTTAGAATACCAATTCTTACATCAGTAAATTTTGTTTTTTTACTGTGATCTTCGAAAATTATAAAGTCCAATAATATATTGATGCTACTCACGTTAGGTAATTCTTCGTGAAAATACATCAGAGATGACGTCACATTATCGATGGATTCTGGATCGGGATGGACTCGGCATATTCCGTACTCAGCTGGTATATCCATGGAGCAGTTTTCACCGGTGGCCGGATTCCTGCATTCATAAAAAAGATTTCATATGTACAAAATGCCACTTTTTATACATTAAAAGCTCTTACCACTAGATTTATTCTCTTTCCAACTGGTATTTGTTCTGTTCGGAAAATTTAATGCTTTTTGGTACGCCAAGAAATTGTGTGCCAAATTTTTGAAAGAGTTACTTAAATATGCAAATATTATATGAACAAGTACTTTCAGGTACTCCAAAAAAGAAATAAACCTAAAACTGTATTCATTTCTACATGTGAGAACGAATATATCGTCTTTAAATTCAGAATGCAATCGAGTATACCAATGTCGTTCATGGTTCATTGTTGAACTTTACCAAAGATGGATATCATGAGATGTTCAAAGTGTGCTTTGATCCATCCCAATTTTATCAGTTTATTGGAGTGGAGAGAACACTGGGTTTCCCTTGTGAGTGGATGATAGTAGTCCAGAGAGGCTAGTAGTTCAAGTTCGCGGCTAGTAGCCCTAGAGGCTATAAAATGGCTAGTAGTCCAAAGAGGCTATCAGACCATATTTTGTTGTTATGGATACATGTCGAATTACTTCGCGGATGTCTATTAATTCTGCTTAGAAAACGGAATTATGAGGGTTCAAATTTACCCAACCACTCTGAAATTTTAATCCCATTTTTGAAGCAGCAAAATACTGCCCCTGTGCCTCCACTCGATTTGAAGCCATCCGTATAAAAAAACCTCAGGATTTGTTGAAAATCATTTCTACTTCAAAAAAATTATTGAATTAAAGAATATTTAAATAAACACCGGAATTTTAATTTTAATTGTGATTTGAATGCTATAATGTTGCATCCGCCAAATTAATTATGCCTATATTTACATTTTATTTCGTATAGTATAAAAATCACAAGCGGCAATCATATTTTTGTAAACACAATATAACTGTATTATATTGGGTTTACAAAAATATGATTGATAAATAGTTGAAATTCGGTAAATATTTGTTATCATTTTTTTCTAAATATCATTCTATTTTTGCCTATTCATGGCTGAATGACTAGAGCTCGAATCCCGATGGATAGAGGTACCACAGTTCGAATCCCGATGGTGCCATGGATGCTTGTAGTGGTTCGGAATCCATTTTAAACCTCAGGTCCGGGCTAATATGACTACTACTACTCACCACACCACATCACTTGTGCCTAGAGCTGAGTTGCCCCTTTACAATTTGGGAAAGATGTAGGTGAGAAGTCTGACTGGGCTCTGTGATGCTCTTACAATCATATGAGACCGGGACTTACGGCGTAAAGTGGATTCCGAACCACTACAAACATCCATGGCACAGCCGAGACTTGAACCCTAAACTTGTGGCACTGAGTGTCAGAGCGCTAGACACTAGGTTATTCAGTCCTAAAGTCTAATATGACTGTAGAGCGTTGGTCGTAGAGCTGACAACCCTATCCTTTAAAAAGAAACATCTCATGTTTCGGAAACTGCCTGGTTCACCATGGACTGTAGTGTCAGGGTTTGTTTTAGTTTGTCGCTCTGCAGTCATTGTGTGCACACTTTGGGTTAATTAGACCGGACTTACAATTTAATGTGGAGTCCGAACCACTCACAAATATCCGTGTCACCGCTAGGATTTGAAACTGAAGCCTGTGATACCAAAGACCAGTGGTGTCAAAGAGTTAGTTAGTTCATTTCTACTTTCTCTTTCATATATGCTTGGTTTCTGGTGTAGTCTTTTTGAAGGTTAAACAAATCAACATTTAATTCTCCCTCGGATTAAAAAATATATTAGTTGCATTATTCTTTAAAATGTTCCGTATAACTGATAAAAAGCTAATTAATACCTTTGTAAATGTACCGCGCAAGAAATAGGAATTCATTATTTTCATTTATTTGTTTTTAATATTTTTTTTTGAATATTAATCTCATTCGTAACAACACTTCTTAATAGAAAATTATTTTTGAAATGATATCACGAAATAATTGTTAATCAAATTACTTTTGAAATGATATCACGAAATAATTGTTAATCAAATTACTTTTGAAATGATATCACGAAATAATTGTTAATCAAATTATTTTTGAAATAATATCACGAAATAATTGTTAATCAAATCAAATTACTTTTGAAATGATATCACGAAATAATTGTTAATCAAATTTCTTTTGAAATGATATCACGAAATAATTGTTAATCAAATTACTTGAAATAGTACTGCACTTCCGGGCTCGTGCATTCTGTGACCCTGATGTCTGGACTTCCAGGAACCCTATAGTAATCAGGGTACATCGAATCATCTACGAATCCGTTTTCATCGAAAACTCCGTATCGATATTTTAGCCATTCTCTTGCCAGTAACTTTCCTTTGGGAACAAAAAGAAAGACATTAGAAACATATAATATTATTAAATATTTCATAATAAATCCTTAAATTATTAGTTATATTAATATTCTTATAATATAAAGATTATAATATGTCTTTATATATTGAACCAATCTCTAGACTGCTAAGACATTAGTTTTTTAAAAGGTAGGTGTGTAACAGATTCAGCCTTAATCAGGGTGCATTTAAGAGAACACTTTAGACTGCATTCACATTATGCCACCATAATTTGAAACGAACACATCCAAGGGTTGTCTTTGAAATTTCGCATCTTTCTTATCTTCTGTTGTTCTTATCCCACTTGGTCGACAACAACATTTAGAATAAGTCCAAGAACCCATGTGATCTCATGGAAAGAGGGAAAGGGGGGGAAGCTTCTGTTGTAATGGAGCACCCGCAGGTAGAAGTCTGTGTGGGCTTCGCTACGTTGACTTTTTACGGGGTAGGATTGTCAACCCAACACCTATCAGTCATATTAGATCGGGATCTACAGCTTAAAGTGAATTCTGAACTACTACAAAAATCCATGGCACAGCCGTGATTCGAATTCGAGCGCCAGAAAGCTACTCACTTTGTCATCAGGCCCTGAATCTCATCTTCTCGATTCCAATGGAAGGACTTTCTGACCACTGGATTTTGCGTAACCATTCTCGGCATGGAAGGGAAGTTTTAGTCCTCGACATCGTTTCTCAGATTTGAGAGTAAGCTCCTTTAGTTCGAAAGTTCAACTCATTACCATCACTCCTCAACTCATCACTTAACTCAAGACATCCCAGCATAACGCTTATTATATAATTTATAAATAATTATAATAAAATAATTAAAATTTCACCAATTGAAATAAATAAAAGTATTGGATTTTTATTTATTTCCAATCCTGATTTTATTTTAAGTATTTTTAATATCAGACACCTCATATTACATATATCATGTAAGAAAATGAATCCTGAAAGAGAAGATTTTTTTTAAGATATATGCTCCTCATGTGATAATACTCCTCATGTGAAAATACCAAACACTTCCCCAGATACCCACTTGTCGATTTGCATGCAGCACAATCTCACGCTGTCCCAATCTCCACCGAGTCGCCTTGTTTCTGAAAGCAAGAGTTGCAACAAACTCTGGTAGAAAGTATGAACCATTGACACCATCGTATTTGCTAGATTATGCACGTTACTTCTGGATCACGAAACAGGATAAGAAGTTTAATGAAATTCATTATAATTATTATAAAGGAGAAAGAAAATGTTTGTTTTCCCATGTGTCATAAATTGAATATTTATCTCTATTATTCATTCTCATTTCTTTTATAAATTTATTTCTTCATCAATTATTTGGCCAATTGAAATCTATAATAACGGTTAAAAAACTATATTTTCCAAAATATCGAAGCGAAGTCGACCGACTCTAAATACATTCATCAAGCCATTTAACTATAAAGATTATTGTGTCACCTACTTATATAATGAAATAAACAAATGTTTAAAATGGTTACTGCTTTTTGATGCAATCACCAGAATTACGAAATTTTACATATGCAAAAAAGTTAATGTAACTGGGAGAATGTTAATGTTAATTATTAATGTTAACTCAGCGAAAATAATGTTAGGCCATATTTGAAATTTGTTCTCATATTTGAAAGCGTGAGCTGCGAACACTTTTTAAAAGCATTTTAGTATGACCTTAAAAACAAATCGTATGTAGCATTTTTTTCTCACGAGAAGAGTTAAGACATTTCATTCCCAGGAGAGAGAAATATATTTTCTTTAACAAATACATAATAACAACCCATCATTCAAATTTGGCAACAGTCAAGCAGTATTGTGGGTAGCTATATTACATGCAATTAGAGTTTGTACTAATGAGAACAACCTGTCACTCAAATCTGGTAGCAGGTATTCAGTGTCATGGATAATGAGACATTAAATTAGCGTTTGTCTGTGCTACCTTCAAAGGTCGAAATAATTACGGATGGAATATGGACTGCGTGATGAATTGCTGCATCATGATGGGTGATAGACCATGGACTGAGAAAGTATCCACTCCAATGAGAAGTGAGGGAAGCTGCCCCCCCTTTTTGACGGATTTTCTTAAATTCGTGCGTTTGGAGAAGAAATTGTTCGAAAAGTTCTGCAACAGGGTGTTGTTTTCCTCTTTTTTTTTCTGAAATGACAGAACAGGCTGGAGATTCCGTCTGCTTCCAAAGTGAGCCCCTTGTAGACCCTTTTCGTGTATCACGCTGTGTGATAATTACGGTCTGCACAGACCACACGTTTTTGAGATTCGACGTAGACTCGAGAACTCCAAAATTCTCCGACCTCCGCGTGAACTGTTCTTGTGATTTAATAGCGCACTTGTGATCAAATTTATATCTTTAATTTTCATTTTGAAAATAATATAATAACTCAGAGTTCTGACTATATATATAATTATATAGTGCTTGTAAATAAAAATTAAAATGTTCCCATGATAGTGATAGCGGCTCTCTTTTTGAAACCGTTATAGGTTCAGTATAGGTTGAAACATTACAAGCCTTATTTCCCCTTACTAGCAATCAGTAAATTACTATATAACTAACGTATAAAATTAGTCTTTTTATTCTGTTGCAAGACGTCTCTACAGAAATGTTTCCACTATTAAATATGCAAGATTTATAAATTCACATTTATAGGTGTAAAAAGATTTTTTAAGAACAAAAATTATATCGTTATTTTATTTTTCACATGACATATTAATCCTCAATCGATTGCTGGATTTTTTTTTCCGTCCAGTTCATACTGCTATGCACTTCTGCAAATGCCTCACTGTTGTCAAATAGATTTCAGCTTTCCTCGTATTTGTCGCAAATGTAAAGCAATTATTATCAAAGATCTCCGAAAAGGCAATTCTCTCATAAGGAGTAATATTAGTGCTATACGCTACAACATTTTTTACAAATTAATAAGAACTCTCTGGTTTGAACTCTAAAGCCGCATTCACACCGAGACGTTAAATGGTGAGACGGGAATCGTTGACCAATCACGAGCTCAGCGCGTTCCGTCAGAGGCTCATGATTGGTCAACGCTTCACGCCTGGCCACTCAACGGCTCTGTGTGAATGCGACTTAATTCTACAAGAGTTCAATAGCGGGGTAAAAGAGTAACTTGGCTGTCACTGGATATTACACTGCCTGACTCGTGGTTCAGTGATAATATGCACAGGAGCGTACAAGAGGGATTAGGTTCAAATCTGCTGGTGGCACCCGTTGCAGTCAACGCTTTCAGAAACAAGGTGGCTATATGGCGATTGTGACAATGTACATCAATAATCAGATTGTATAGTGACAGGCTTTCTCTAATACGACACGCAAATATGGGGCCGTTATTCTTAAAAGCTGTAACGTGTGAGTGGGCTATTCGTGGTATACATAAATAGAACATTACCTTTCGGATAGTCCTCGGAACTGTTTAAAAATTGAAGCGGCACAGTCACTTGATGACCCTTCACTCCGCATCCTCCATACTGCAAAGCGATTGGCTGCTTTCCAAATGCACTGTCTTCAGTGGCGTCCACTAAGATATCTGATTTTTCCTCAGCTTGTTCTTCGGAGGAGGGATGTATGACTTCATCTTCCGACGGGGAAATGGACCATGTGCTCGGCAGACGAATTGTAACGGTTCCGATCCGGATGCCGACAGCAGTGTGCAATGCGAGTGATGTATCTTCGAAAAGTTTCTGCGTAGAAAGATAACATGAATTCATGCTAATTCAAATTATAAAGAACATATTTCTCATACAGTTTTGTATTCATTCAATTCGGAACCAAAGCTTGATGCAAGGAGGACCAAAAAAAAAATTAATTAGCTTCGTTCTGCATTTTATGTACTAAGTGACCTTGACGTATTATTTTTTATTTGTTATTACTGATTGTAATGATGATGAAGAGAATAATTTGATCCCGTAAATAATTAGCTTCGTTCTGTGTTTCATGTATGTGACATTGATGTATTATTTTTAATTTGTTATTGCTCATTTTAAAAGTGATGATGAGAATCATTTGATCCTGTAAATAATTAGTTTTGTTCTGTGTTTTATGTGTATGATCTTGAAATGCAATTTTTTTAATTTGTTATTACTGATCGTAAAAGTAATGATGAGAATCATTTGATTCAGTAAATAATAAAAAATGACAAAATAATGAAATCTATGACTTCTTATTTTAATTAATTTCCTCACACACGAAAACTTTCACCTGTTTAGGTTTATATAGTTCATTCAGTACATATATTTAGTACTTTATAAAGCACTGCTACTTAGCTCACGCAATCTCAATGTGAATCAACTATTCGAGTCAACAAAACTCGATTATTGAGTATATCTTACAGATGAGTAAATATACACGATGTTTTAATTCACTGTGAAAGAATTCAACGTCTACATCACTCAAAATGTAAGTATTAAATTGATTATAAGGACTACATTTTAATTCCCAAGCTCGACTTTAGGTTATAATTCTGAATGAAAAGGAGGGTTTTGCTTTTTTTAATTCATTCAAAATATTATGACGTAATATCCGGTAAAATTAGGGAAAAAAATTCCACAAAATCAGAACTATAAAATAATTATTTATATAATAATAACTATTATTATAAAAAATATAATAATAATAATTATTATTATACCTGTATAATAATAACTATTATTATTTTTATAATAATTATTATTTATATTTAAGACCATTTTAAAATATTTTTTGTGCTACAAATGTAGTTTATTTAAAGAACTGTATCTTTCCAGTGTAAAACTCCAATGTGATATTGTAAATATCCATAAGGAAGTCAGGATGATTTTGAGTATTAGAATAAAAATGAACTCTTGTGTTAACATTGTAAAAGAAATTAATCTCATAAATTAAAAAATTAAAATACATATTTCAATACAAAAAGAAATTTAATTAAGCACCTCCATCAATGTATTTCGTGAATTCTGACGGATTATAAGCAATTTAATCCATCAGTGCATCAGTTTTTTAATCCGTCAATGCATCAGTGCAATCCATCAGTGTATTTCGGAAATTCTGATGGATTATAAGCATTACAATCCATCAGTGCATTTCGTGAATCCATCAGTGCATCCTTTTTTTAATCCATCAGTGTATTTTGGGAATTCTGATGGATTATAAGCATTACAATCCATCAGTGCATTTCGTGAATCCATCAGTGCATTTTTTTTAATCCATCAGTGTATTTTGGGAATTCTGATGGATTATAAGCATTACAAATCAGTCATTTCGTGAATCCATCAGTGCATTTCGTGAATCCATCAGTGCATCCTTTTTTAATCCATCAGTGTATTTTGGGAATTCTGATGGATTATAAGCATTACAATCCATCAGTGCATTTCGTGAATTATGATGGATTTTAAACATTTTAAAATAAATGAGCTAAATATCCTAACAGTACAAAAAATCTTTTATAGTGTAAAATAAAGAAGTGATTTTATACGAGAAGAGGCTTCTTTTTTACAGTATCGGATATTTGACCGGACGTTATTCGCCACTGACATGGCAGAGATGCAGCAAATTCAGCATTACTCAGGATTCCTACTTTGCCTGCAACACCCATTTTGATACTACTGCAATTTAAAACGAACATCCCCAGTTGCAATTTTACACCTTTAGCTGCCTTTCTCGGACTTAATGCACGGAAAACTTAAAAGATATAATAAGAATTCGAAAAAATAATTTTTGAAGTATTCTTAAAAAATGCATATGACGGAAAACCTGGGAATTCAGAAGAACAATTTTTTGAAGTATTCTCAAAGAATTCAGAAGAATAATTTTTGAAGTATTCTCAATGAATACATACGACGGAAAACCTGGGAATTCGGAAAAAAAAAAAAAATTTGAAATATTCTGAATGAATGCATACAACAAAAATCTGGGAATTCGAAAGAATAATTTTTTGAAGTATTCTTAAAGAATGCATAATAACTAAATATTGAAATAAAAATATATGTTCTTGTCATTTTTTTATGAAAATTTAATTTCTTCGTTTAATCGTAAAAAATATTAAGTTCGGATGTTTCTATAACAATTTACTTAAGATGCACTACTTTTTTCAGTAACTAAGTTTGTAATGAGGACCTGATGTCCGAGTGACTAGCGCTCGGTTCCACAGCCTCGAGCTCGAATCCCGGCGGTGCAATGGAAGCTAGTGGTGTTTGAAATTCACCTTAAACCGTATTCCCTTTTCTAATATGACTGTAGAACATCCGTGGCACCGCCGGAACTCAAATTAGAAATTTGTGGCACAGAGCGCCAGAGCACTAGTCATTCAGCCATCAGGCTCAAGAAAGACTTATACTAATAATCATAGCTTTATTCGGTATAGTTTAATATGCCATGCACCCAGCATTTTTTGAATTTGGGATTTAGCGATTGCAAAGCTAACTATAAAGAATCGTTTAGACTCAGGCAGTCCAAATAAGGAAAAATAAACTCAAAATATTGCGAAAATGTTGAAGCTGGAGATATATATATATATATATAAATCTGAGAAAAAAACGCTTAGTGTTTTAAGACTTTGCATATTTTTCATTTAGACATATTGAAATTTGAATTATAAATATGAAAATGAAAGGAATATTTTCATGAATTATTTTTAAATTATTAAGTAAGTTAGGTGCATGTGGACTGATGGCTGAATGACTAGCGCTCTGGTACTCGGTGTCACAGGGTTCGAATCTCGGCGGTGCCATGGATGTTTGTAGTGGTTCGGAATACACTTTAAACTGTAGGACCCAGTCTAATATGACTGTAGGGCTGATAACCCTACCCCGTAAAAAGAAAACATCTCCTGTCTCGAAATCTGGCCGACGGCCTTGGCCCACTATGGCGTTGTTGCGCTAATGAATAAAAAGAACTTTCTTATGAATACTATTAACATAGTTCAAATCACTCATTTAGGAAAATAATTTTGATTTCAATTTTCCATTTCTACTTTAAACCACCATTAAATCAGAATATTATAGAATGCATTTCTATTTCGTTACTTTTAAATATAATAAAACATTAAATTAAAAATATGAAACGAAAAATCAAGGCGTAAAAAATAATTGAAAAGCATTGAAATAAATGAATCCTTAACTATTATCAATTAAATAAATGAATCATTAATTCATTTAATAGTTGTAGATATATCACAAATGATTACATAAATTATTATCACATACATCATTTGTGATAATAATTTCTAAAAATACCATCATTTTAATATCATCATGATTCATATATTGCATTTTTTGAGGATAGCAATTGATAATTTTGGTGATTAATATGAAATTTGATAAAAAAATAATTGTCGCAATCTTTTTTTGATTCTATATCTAGATTTACTGATTACCAAAAATAGCTTTTTAATGAAATTACGTTAAAAAGGTTAATGTTCTAACTGTAATCAGGGCATAGGTTTTGTTATCTTAGAAATTAGAAATGTAGAAATTTATAGAAATTTTCGAATAATTACTTCATAGAAATATGTTCAGAACCAAAAAAAAAATTCATTTAATTTTTAAATCACATTGCATTTTAATTAATAGCAAATCTTACTGATCGTTCATTATTCTCTGTAATTTAACTTGAAAAAAAATATTGCATAAAAACGGACGATATTTTTATATTTCATATAAATTTTGTATGAATTTCTACGGCAACGAATAATGTGAATTAAGTGTAAAAATTTATTAACATCAATATTAATCATACATTTAAATAAAATTTATTAACATAAAATAATCACCGATATTAGTGATAAAATATATATATATTTTTTTTTCTAATGCAGCTGGCAGACACTTAGACAGCTTGGTCATGGATGCCTTAAGACAAGCGCTGCACAGACGTTACTCACTTTGCATTACCCAGGGGGCGCGTGTAACTTGAAGATAAGTCACGGACGCGGAGTAACAATGCCCCCGCAACGCTCTAAGATCCTATTAGACCGGGACCTACGGTTTAAAGTGGATTCCGAACCGCTACAAAAATGCCGTGGCACCGCCAGGACTCGAACCCGAAACCTGGGGCACCAGAGCGCTAGCCACCCGGCCATTCAGGCGCGTGATAAAATATATAAATATATGAAAAAGCAGTGTTTCCTCACGCTTCTTATGAATTTCATATAAATTTCCACGCTAAAGAATAATGTAATAAATGTAGAAATTTATTAACATAAAATGATCATTGATAGTAGTGATAAAATAAATAATTATATGAAAAATCCGTGTTCCCTCACACTTATAAATTTCATATAAATTTTCATAATAAAAAATAATATAATAATATAGTAAATTTATTAACAAATGTGAATCATGGATACTAATGATAAAAAAAATTATTAATATAGAACTACTGCAAGGTGATTGACCAAAGAATAAAAATTTTAAAATATTAAAATATTTAAATAATAAAACTGATCCGATTTTTTAAATGTTTTTATATTATTATTGTATTATTTTTATTTAAATTTGATAGCATATATAGTTGCAGAAGAAAAATTATTTTTTTAGAGAAAAATAAACACAATTGGTATATAATTTTTAATTCTTTGGCCACTCACCTTGCAGTAGTTTTACCTTAATAATTTATAGAATAGTAACTATGATATTATAGTTTTATAAAATAAAAAATGTTAGGAAAAAATATTTTAATTAAAAGTACTGTTAGGGGTTTTTAGAGTTTCTCAAATGAAACTGACCAAAACTAATGTAAAGAAGTCAAGATTAATTCGTGTCCAATACAAGTTAAAATAGCTAAATTTTAGAAATTCTTAAATAAATTTGAACACTATTTTTTTATTAATGAATCCTGTAAAATAGAAGCTAGAATAATTATTTTTACTTTAAAATGATATCTAAATTTAATTTATCTTAACTAATTAATAAAAATAAAATTTTCAATTTTTTCTAAAGGTGGCCACAATTGAAATACTTATCGTACTCAATAATATGTGAAATAATAACCGAAAATATTAAAAAAATAATATTTTTTAATTTCAGTGCTAAAGAAATAATGGATTTAACATTTTTACATTTATACATTTTTATATTTACACATTTTTTTTTAATATTTATACCTTTTTCCATCAGATATTAATTTTAGTATTTATTAATTTATTATTTTTATTCCCTATTTTGTAGTGAAATCTTAATAAAAAAATGGTAATAGGAAATAATAATTTCTGTGTAAAAGAATGTCTAACAAAAAATTTATTTAAATCTATGGTACTTTTTTTTTGCATTTTAATTTTTAACAACTGTTTTTGTAACGTTTCAATTTTTAACAAATATTTTTAACCACAGTTTTAACTTAATTTTTAACAACTTATTAACAAATAGTTCAGCTTTATCTCAGAATTATTAAAATGATTCTGTGAAGAATTATCTGATTTTATTTCGATGCTGTTTTTTTATATTTTAACAGACATTTTAGACACGATTTCAAGTTTTCCTTAATATTATAGTTTAGATTTCCATACTTTTTCTTTAGATTAAATTTTTTAACTGTATACGAATTTGTTATCAAACCGGCTAATTTTATCTCAATAATTAAAATGATTCTTTGAAGAATTATCAGACTTTATTTTGTTGCAATTTTTTTATATTTTAAGACATTTTAAATACGATTTCAATATGTTTTCATTAATACTATAATTTAATTTTCCACACTTTTTCTTTAGATTTAATTTTTTAACAATATACGAATTTATTATCAAATCATCTAGATTTTTCTCAGAATAATTAAAATGATTCTTTAAAGAAATATCTGATTTTATTTTCACACTTTATGTATATATATATATTTCAACAGACATTTCAGATACGTTATCAATATATCTTCATTAATATTGTAATTTAGACTTCCATATATATATTAATTGTTTATTAAATAAATTTTGTAATTACTTTACTGTTTTAACTGGTAATATGCAATTAAACAAGTAACATCTTTGTAATGAAAAAATAATACTTTTTAAAATTATTTAGAAATTCAAATACTACATGGTTTTAAGACATAAAGGGCAAATTCTTCTCATAAAGTTAAATCAGAAATTATGCTTTTTCAATTTCATCAAAGATAAATTTCAAAAACAGGGAACTGAACGAATTAAATTCTGAAGTTAAATTCATTTAATTTCTGTAATTACTGCTATATTACATGAACAACATATATAAGCATTATCAATAATCACAAAAAACATAAAAATTATCTTCTTTAAAAAAAGGAAACTGAAAATATAAACGTCAAGGTAGTTTTAAAATGGTACATTCATTACAATTTAAAATGGTTTTAAATATTAATTACAAAATTTTTAACTGTTTCTTTTATTAAACATGTGTTTAATTGATAAATGATAACATTTAAATCATTATTCCTTTCAAAAATTAATCAAAATCAACTTTTTACTAGATTTGCTGATTTTTAAATACCAGTAACATCGATTTCTGTATCTAATTTTCTGTAGTAATACGATTTTTTCATCATTTTTTCCAACAAAAAAAAAAAAAAAAAGATGGTATTTTAAAATATATTTTGGTTTATTAAAAATAAATTTAGTTTTTAAAAAATTTTCTGATTCGGAAGCTATTTGAATTAACTTCTTCTCAAAACAAAAAATATTTTATTATATTAAAAATATTTTTTTTAAAATAAAATTGTAATCATGAAACTTTTAACGGAATAATTAATGAATGCTTTCATGCGGAATTGCCATATTTGCTTATTTTTCTAATTAAATTTACTGCACTAATATTACTATTTTAAAAATGTAATAAATTTTTTTCATCTCTTTTTGGAAGTAAAATAAATACGGAATTGCCATATTTGCTTATTTTTTTTAATTAAATTTACTGTACTAATATTACTATTTTAAAAATTTAATAAATTTTTTTCATCTCTTTTTGAAATAAAATAATTTTTCTAACTAAAGATAACAATAAAATATTGAATACTTACTTTTATAGATTCGATAAGTTCTTGGTCTTTGTCGTTAGGAACATTACGCGCAAACGATACCAGTACATTTTCGTAAGCATGATCTACAACTTTCACTTCGGCATTAACTGCTAGCTGCAGAGCCAGGCACAGAGTTACACTCCAACGTACGAACCGCAATATCATTTTCCACTTCTTCAAAACAAAACGCTTTATTTCTCAGAACGTTATAATTACATTAGCTGAATAGTCCCTCTCGTTCGGCGTTCTTTTCGAAAAGAAATGGCGGCTACCTATGATAATTTTTACAAGGATTTCACCTCACGATGATATCAGGTAGGAGATAAATAGGTATGCACAGTTTATCAGCAGAAAAATGACTAAAAAAAGAGAGAAGAGAATGTTTGAAGTGGATTTATATCTCTTTTTCGAATTTAAGAACGCATTTACCGATAATCGAACAAAGTGAAAAATGAAGAGGGAAGCGAAATGATATTCAATCCGAGTGCATAAAAGAAAAATTCTGTTTTCTTTGTCAGAATTTGAATGATTGCATCAAAGAACCTCGCCAAGCAAATTAAAAACAACCAACATTAGAACATTTTTTTTTCTATTTAGTTGCAAGTTACGTAATATTAACAAAATCTGGAATATTGATTTAATAAAGCGCACAAACATGACGAATGGTTAGCAATGCTTAAATCTTGATGTATCCAATGCATTAGTGTTCTATTATTTTCTAAGATGAAAAAGAATACTTTTAAATTCTTAGAACGAATGCACGTCGTTTAACACAAGAACATTTATTTTTTCCTTCTTATAACAACAAACTATTCTTTCAGATGACATTTGATATCGTTTAAGTAGGGTTCTTTAAATACGGTTTTCCGCTTTCTTCCATGTGTTAAAGGGTTGGTGAACTCAAAATAGATTAATATTTTGAACATTAATTGAGCTGGCTGCAATACCAAAATGGACAATAGAAAAATTCTCTGAAGATAATTTTTTGGTATGAATTACTGGTATACAGTAAGTATTATTAATTGTTATTTCGGTTTTAAAATCAAAGCCTGACAGAAAAAAAATCCATTCAGATTTACATTTTTATCTAACATAAATATTTTTAATAATATATAGATGTAGTCGATGTTTATTCTAAAAAAATTTTTAAAAATTATTTCGTATACGCTGAAAATAGAAAATTTTCTTTATTCTGTAAAATCTTATATTCTATTATTAATATTCTGTTGATTTTCCTTACATTAGAAAATATTTTCAAGATAATAAGATAAAAATATTTTTAAACAAAAACAACACAAAATAAGAAAAAAATATTTTACTTGTTTTTATCAGATTTCTTCTATCAAGTATTATTACAACGAAATTAAAATGTCAAGAAAATATCAATGATTGGGTTAAAAATTCTGTTAGAAAAGAATTATTGTAAAAGAACCATTCCTATTCAAATTTTTAAAATACATCTTTAAAAAAAATAACAACAGTTCGAAAAGCAATTATTTCTATTTAATTTTTCACAATAAGGCAACTCAAAACTTAGTTGCAAAATTAAACTGTTCTTACCATAAAGCAAAAAGGAATACAGAAAATAGAGAATCACCAATTTGTTTGAATAGAATAATGCAATTAATATTACAGAAATATAAAGGCAGCCCAAAAATATATTTTAGAAATGATTGCAAACAAAACAGCAATTTTAACATAATAATTTCCAGCATTTTCCAGTTTATTCAATGATTAATAAATTTTAAAAATGAAAATATTCTTCATGACGTCGAATTTCTCAATCACAAAATTATTCATATTATTCACAGAATGCTGAAAACATTCGTCTAAGTACTTGAAATAATTCTATTAACATTAATACATTCAATAATATTCAGTTCATACATTCAATTCATTTTTTACCTTTTTGTAGGAATGCAAACGTAAAATTTGATTCCGAGACGATGATTCATAATAAATATTTGCTTCAATCCGTCACGTACGCACTAAAAGCGTTAAACTCAATGAAAATTTTCTGTCGCAAGAAGAAATAAACCGGCGAAACGACCTTGAAAAGTACGCAAGGTCACAGACACATTCTATATATAAATAGAAAATTTCAGTTTCTAGCATTAAAACATTTAAAATATCTTCCAGTTGCTGAAATAACTGCTCTCAAACTGGGAGAAGCGATATATTTTCTGCAGAAAATTCAACAAAAAAGGATGATAAATCATTCATAAAATTACTATCTGTTTTGAAAAAATTTGCTGTAAAACCAAGACTATCCAATTCAAACAAAGTTTAACTTTTAAATTTTAATAAAATAAATATTTGTTAATACTTCAATGTACAGTATACAGGCTAATTGAAATTAATGAAACTAATTTTGTGAAGTCTATTGTTATGAACTATTTAGCCTTTAATAAAATATACTTCTTTTTAATATCGATTGAATAGTCCACATATTAAATTTAAAAACGAAAATAAACTATTAAAATAATTAGAAATCGAGTAGTTAATTAATTTTTCGATTAATATTAAATTCGAAGTGCAAATTATTTCACCAGTTTGATTGCGCCACAATATTGCCATCAAAAAATATAATCTTTATTGTTTAAAAAGCAATTAATTAAAAATTGAGTTGTTAATCAATTATCAGGTATTCAATTAATATTAAATTTGGAGTGCAAATTATTTCACCAGTTTGATTGCGTCACAATATTGCTATCAAAAAATATTGTCTTTATTATTTAGAAACAATTGATTAAAAATTGAGTAGTTAATCAGTAATCAAGTATTCAATTAATATTAAAATCGATGTGTAAGTATAAATATTCGAAGTGTAACTATGAATGTAAGTATGTGTGTAAGTATCATTTCACCAGTTGAGTTACAATTTTGCTATCAAAAAATATAGTCTTTATTGTTTCAAAGCAAGTAATTAAAAATCGAGTAGTTAATCAATAATCAAGTATTCAATTAATATTACATTCGATGTGTAAGTATAAGTATTTGAAGTGTAACTATGTATGTAAGTATGTGTGTAAATATCATTTCACCAGTTTAGTTGAGTTAGAATATTGCTATCAAAAAATATAGTCTTTATTGTTTCAAAGCAAGTAATTAAAAATCGAGTAGTTAATCAATAATCAAGTATTCAATTAATATTACATTCGATGTGTAAGTATAAGTATTTGAAGTGTAACTATGTATGTAAGTATGTGTGTAAATATCATTTCACCAGTTTAGTTGAGTTACAATATTGCTATCAAAAAATATAGTCTTTATTGTTTCAAAGCTATTAATTAAAAATCGAGTAGTTAATCAATAATCAAGTATTCAATTAATATAAAATTCGAAATGTAAGTATAAGTATTCGAAGTATAACTATGTACGTAAGTATGTGTGTAAGTATCATTTCACCAGTTGAGTTACAATATTGCTATCAAAAAATATAGTCTTTATTGTTTCAAAGCTATTAATTAAAAATCGAGTAGTTAATCAATAATCAAGTATTCAATTAATATAAAATTCGAAATGTAAGTATAAGTATTCGAAGTATAACTATGTACGTAAGTATGTGTGTAAGTATCATTTCACCAGTTGAGTTACAATATTGCTATCCAAAAATATAGTCTTTATTGTTTCAAAGCTATTAATTAAAAATCGAGTAGTTAATCAATAATCAAGTATTCAATTAATATAAAATTCGAAATGTAAGTATAAGTATTCGAAGTATAACTATGTACGTAAGTATGTGTGTAAGTATCATTTCACCAGTTGAGTTACAATATTGCTATCAAAAAATATAGTCTTTATTGTTTCAAAACAATTAAATAAAAATCGAGTAGTTAATCAATAATCAAGTATTCAATTAATAATAATTCGAAGTGCAAATTATTTCGCCAGTTTGATTGCGTCACAATATTGCTATCAGAAAATATAGTCTTTATTAGTTAAAATAATTAATTAAAGATTAGAATTTTTCTTACGAAATTTGATTACGTTCTAAAAAATATATATTCAAAAATAAGAAGTTGGCACTTTTATAGTAATATTTTTTTACATTCCAATGATCGATTTATTTAAATATTTATATAAATCGCCGAAGAAATGGCACTTCATAGTCTCAAAAGCCGCCATATCTAGGGCATGCTTTTGATAAGACTTGCATAACTTGATTTGTTATTAAAAGGAGAGGAAACATGGAGATAAAATGAAGAGTTGCACAAATTTATCTTCAAATTATTTTTAACCGGAAATAGAGGAGGAACTTTGTGACAAAAAGGAAATAGTAAAACCATTTTCCTGTCACATTCGAATAAATAGCCTACAATTGTTATTTATTGATTATACGAAAATATATATATATATTGGGTTGGCTAGAAAGTACTTTGGTTTTTACCATATATTTAATTGGGGAAGACCGAAATTGCTTTCTTGCCAATCCAATCATTTGTAGTATAATTTTTAACACAAGTAAAGCATTGTTGTTGATATTCATCTCATATACAGGGTGATTATAATTAAAGTCCCATTTTCAAAATGCTGTAAAAAAAGAAACACTCGTCACAATGAGTTCAAATTTGAACTGAAGATACTTGAAGAAGAAGGAAACGGCATCAAAAAAAATTCCAAAGTTTATTAATAGATGTCGCTGTAAGTGGCATAAAGAAAGTGAATTCGGCTGCCAGTGTATTTTGCGTGTGTACGGAAAATACAAGTGTTCCGAATGTCGAATTGACAATGTATTTTGCATGAGTTTTGCATTTTGAGAGTGTACCGAAATGACAATGTATTTTGCATGAGTTGCACATTAAACCAACTGTAGAGTTCAATGTGCTTGATTGTTTCGGTTTATTGACGGAAAAAATGACTTCCAAGTTATTCAACAGTTGTGAACCCATCCACCAAGGCAAATTGGATGGGAAAAATTGGTGGAACTTATTTTGAAACATTTTTTTGATGCGGTACCATTTCCACCTTCTTCAAGTATCTTCAGTTCAAATTTGAACTCATTGTGACGAGTGGTTCTTTTTTTACAGCATTTTGAATGTGGGACTTTAATTATAATCACCCTGTACTTTAATCATATTAAGGCAGAATTGTATTTAAGAATCTTATGTAAAATTAGGCAGCATACAAACGCAGCATGTATTTATATAACTATTTCTATGACAACCCTAAAAAATTGCTTGGGATTCAGCTGGACAATTTTAACCTTTTTTTTTTTTTTTTCTCTTTGATGAGCAAGCAAAGTCTCATTGACTTTTATTTAATTTTTGCCTGCGATGTTTCTTCCTTCATTTCGATTTTTCAGTTTTTTTTTTTTTTTTTTCAGATCATTTTGAAATTTTTTTATTCATATTTCTAGGTACTTAAATTTTATATTTATCTAAAGAGGCTTTTACTTTCGTATATATAGTTCACAATGTACAAATATGTTGTAAATAAACTGAATATTTCTTGGATGGATTTTATTTAAAAGGTAATTTTTAATTTAAGTCAAACACGATAAAAATTTGAAACTAATACGAATATAATCTTAAGGCCTTGTACACAACATTCTTAATCATAATTTTTTTTTTAAAGTTTAGTAGATAAAAAGAATTTTTATTTCACCATATTAATCCTAAGTAAAAGTCACTTAAAGTTAATCCCCCATTGAAGAAACGTACCTCACTATATTTATAAGCGGCCTGGTGGCTAGCGCTCTGGCCTTTGGTATCCCAGGCTTCAGGTTCGAATCCTGGCAGTGGCATGGATGTTTGTGAGTGGTTCGGAATCCACGTTAAACTTTACGTCCTGGTCTGTTTAGCCTAAATTGTGCACAAGATGACCGTAGAGCGACAAACCAAACCAAACCACTGTATTTATAAAGGTGAATCAAATGAAAAGGAATAATGGTCATAATTTGGTGTATGTGTATGTGGGTGTAACAAAATTGTGCGTAGAAGTAGAGCAAGAGGTGAAAGAAGAGAAACCCTGTGGAGTAAATAAAATAAACATAAAAAAAAAAATTCCCCTCTTTTATTTCATTTTTTTATTATTTTTTTATTTTATTGGGCAAGCTCTCCATTTAGTCTTACCATTTTCTACTCAGCAATGTGTTCTTCATTCTTCAAAGGACTATTACCAGACCGGAGCTAACGGCTGCTTCGCAGCCAAGGAGCTCCACGAAATACAAATCGTCCTATTGAGTAATGTACTCGCCCGTGGCAAGCGCGCGAAACCATGTGATGTCAGCTGGCGGACGGCCAGAAGTGTCGTCAGTCAGTCTGCATCCCTTTTGCGACGAAAGAAGAGCAACGTGGTGTTATTCGTTTTTTAGCGGCAGCAGGTGTTGAAGTTCGTGAAGAGCATCGGCGAATGAAAACAGCGTATGATAAACACTCATTCGCGTGCGGAACTGGAACAAATGTTTCCGCGAAGGACAGGAATCTTTGAAAAAATGATCCGCGAACTGGTCAAGATCATCACGGACGCTTTGGTGAATGGAGTTGACCAGATCATTCGTACAAACGGATGACGCACAGTAAAGAACATCAGCGAGGAAGTGGATGTGTGTTTCGGTTTTGCTCGTACCATTATTTCGGATAGACTTATTACAGGGAACTGAGTGCACAGTGGATGCCACACAATCTCACAGATAATCAGAGATGAATTCGCATGGTATTGTCATTGCAGCACCTGCTTCGATATCGTGCTGAGAAAAATTTTTTGGACAGTGTTGTGGCAGGTGATGAATCTTGGTGCCATTACTACCAACCACAAAGCAAACAACAAAAAACAGCAATGGAAACATCCCAGCTCCCCCACCAAAGAAGTCCAGCATAATGCAGAGAAGGGGCAAAATCATGCTGACGTTTTTTACTTAATATGAATGGCCAGCTTCTCATTGAGTTGTCCCAGTGTCAAACAATCAATGGTAAACAGTACTGCAATACCCTGGAAGGTTTGTGTGCGAAAATCAAAGCCAAGCGGTCAAGAATGTTGTCCTCTGGAGTGATTTTGCTCTACGACAATACAGCGGCCTGATGGCCAAATGGCTAACACGATGGCTTTTGGTACACACAGGCTTCAGGTTCGAATCCTGGCGGGGCATTGATGTTTGTTGATAGTTCGGAATTGACGTTAAATAGTAAGCCCATGTCTAATTAGCCTAAAGTGTGGGGAAAAAATGACTACAGAGCGGCAAACCAAACCACGATAATGTCCAGCCATATATGACCACTCGCACACTCAACAAGCCGGCGCAGTTTTGGTGAAAGGTATTGGAACACCCACTATATAATCCCGGCCTTTCACATCTTTGGTCAGCTAAAAAAGACATTGAAAGAACCGAGTTTTTCTCTCAGACAGCGAAGTCACGAGCAATGTTCGAAACTGGCTTCAATCTCAGCCAAACTCTTTCTACGAACGAGGTATTCACCGTTTGGTGCAACCGTGGGACAAGTCCTTGTGTAATGTTGGTGATTAAATTTGAAAATAAATAATACTTTTTCATTTTGTGTCTCCTGTCCCGCTTTCATGTGATCCATCTGTATACAATTCATTAAAGTGTCATAAAGGGAAGGGGCTTTAAATATAGATTATCTGAATTCGCCTTTTCCCTTTCTTTTTTAATAAGCTCATTAGTAATTTGGGCTCATCACAGACATTTTTCGAGTACTCAAGTTTAATTTATAGATTGATTCATATTTTGCTTATTTATTGTGCCAGAAAAAGGTGGTGCTTTGAAGTTGTCCAGGGAAAAAAATGTCAAATTCAACTAAATATTTAGAATTAAATGCAATCTAAATCAGATATTTTGCTATTAAAAATGTTATAAGTTTAAAATAAGTCAACATTTTTTTTCTTTGAAATTCCTCTAAAAAAGAAAAGAAACTGTTGACACTCTTCCTCAATCTTTTTTCATAATTGAATTAAATGTTAGTAATTTTGTTTATTTTCATAATTTTTTTTTAAATTTAGAGGTACAGTCAGAAATAAAAATTCGCAAACTTGCATTAAAAACAATAAACATCATAAGACATTTTATTTGTTAAGTTGCGATGAAACGAAACATAAAAGATTATTTCCGGTGGTAATTCTGAAGAATTAAAAAAAGGTCATGTAATAACAATTTTGGCACAATCAATAACATCTGCAAATATATATATATATATATTTTTTTTTTTTTTTTTTTTTTTGCTGCACATCAGAGGGAATTTTATCCCACTTATACATACTACGAGAAAAACATCGATAATAATCAAAGGACATTGCCTTCTGGGAAGATAAGAAGAAACTGATTTTAATTTGCATGTCGTATGAGAGAAAACTTGTAAAACTCCCACCAAGTAACCTGAATATCGATGTGATATGCATATGTACCTTCCCACAATCGCCATTAGACCTTCTTGTTTCTGAAACGTGGCTATTGCAAGAGGATGTTTGCAATAACTGGTTGTTTTTCAAAAAATTCCTTGCTCATTCTCTTTTGGATTATTGTGTTTTGTGTATTTGCTATAAATATATGTGTGTGTGCTTATGCGCACCCATATGTTTAAATTTCGCAAGCAAAGTTACACATTGTTTGTCTGTGTGATGCAGCGCGCAATTAGCATGCAGGAGAAATCAGGATTCGGTCTATTTCTGGCCTAAAGTCGCAACCAAAAGATTCAGGAGCCAATATAACTTAGGGTCTTGTATTAACATTCAAATATCGCCATAAGAATGTAACAAATGATAAATTAACCAAGAACCATTTTTAAGATTCTTTTGGTGAGTTTTGATTTAACAGAGAATTTAAGTACACAAAAAGTTATAAAAAAAAAAAAAAGGCTTTCTTAAAAATAGATTTAAAGTTAGTGTAGGAAATACCAATATACATATAATTTTTCAATTCCTTCTATTAGCTCACACTCTCCCTATATGTATCTTGTTCAAATTTTCAATCGTTCATAAAATACTTTTTATTCGTCCACTCAAGTTCAAATGCATTTTTTTTTTTTTTTTTTTTTTTTTTTGAACTTGTAGTGGATAACACTTGATGTTAATACAGTTTTTTCAAATATTAATTCAGTATTTAAATTTAAATTTAGATTTAAGTTGAATATATCTACCAATAGATGGCACCAGATAAACTTAAAAAATGAATCAAAATTATTTATAAAGGACTTTCTGCAATATAGTGAAAAAAAAGTAGGAATTGCCTTTAAAATTTTTTTTTTATATTACTTGTTTTTATTATTATTTTATATGTATTGCTATATAATTAATATGTGAATGTGATTTCAATGGAATGTGAAATATTTATATAAAAAATTAGCAGAATCCGGCATACGTTGTCTTGCCAAAAAATAAAAAAATTCATTGCAGAAAATTACATATCGCGAATATATTATCCATGGTCTTAATATGTGCATACTAATTTTCATGGATATCGTTTGAACGGTATACAAGATCAAATCCTGCAGCACCATCTAGTGGTAAGTAACATTAAAGTGGATAGTGCGAATATATTTTCCATACTCGAATACACATCATTACCAATTTTCATAGCGATTGGTTGAACGCTATAGGAGTTGTTATATTTCAGTACCATCTGGTGGCGACTTACAACAAAGTGGATAGCATAAAAACATTCTCAATGTTTTATCAAATACACACAAAAATTTCATCAAAATCGGTCAAGCGATTGAGGAGGAGTTCAGAGACAAACACACTTACAGAAGAACCCGATTGTAAATCTAAACCATGCAAGGATCCACTCAAACACGCAAATAATTTCATCAAAATCAGTCAAACCGTTTAGGAGGAGTTCAGTGATAAATACATGTAGCGAAGAATTATATCGATTGCAGCGTCATCCACCGGGTCCAATTGTTTATCTAAACCATCATGGAACCCACTCAAACATACACAAAAAAATTCATCAAAATCGGTCCAGCCGTTTAGGTGGAGTTCAATGACAAACACATGCACAGAAGAAATATATATATAATGATAACCCAATAAACCTTTTTTAATGTAATATGAATTAGACAGATTTAAATTTATATTGGTGTTATAAAATATTACAGTATGTACTATATCTTCAAAATATCATCTGCATTTTGATGGTTAAAATTATTTTTCTTCCCAATTCAAAAGAAATCCATCGAAAAATGTAATGCTTCAAATACATAGTGGGTTAAAACAATAAATTATCTTCCTTTTTAACTGGCAAAATGTTTCATTTGGTTTTCAGTTTAAGATTAAACAATTTAATTTAAGATTATTGAAATAAATAATTGAAACATTAAAAAGTAAAACAAAACAGTAATGAGGTATACTTGTAACCTATTAAAAATAGTGGTTAGTATTTTAAAATGAAATTTTTTTTTAAAAATAATGTAGCAAAATATCTACAAAAGTTATAAATAAAATATTACCATAAATAAAATTCATCAAAGATATAATGTGGTATGTTAATGCTTCATAAGTTTTGAAACTCAATCTTTAAAACTATTCATAATTCATTAAAAAATTTATTTGCTTACTTAGCAGCTAATAATAAACCCCTCTTTATTCTTGTATAATTCTATGACTATTAAATTATACCGTTTACTGCCTGCAGTTATATAAAATATCCAAACTGGATGCAGCCCGCTGATGAACATTAAGGCTGAGGTTCAATCCGCTGACAGCTTTGTCGTATACACTGCTTCAAAAACGAGGTCACTCGATGACGTTTGTGATGTTGAGCACCTTACCTCGTAAGTCGGACTACCTGATGGAAGTTTCTCAGATTTTCTCCCATCTAATACACAAATGCGGGATAGTTCAACCCTAAAAGTCCTCCCGGAAGGCACTGCCGTCCTTCTTCAGCAAATCGGGGCCAAGTCAAGACTTCTACCTATAGGTGCTCATCACAACAGAACCTGCCCCCTCCCTTCTCTCCTACCATGAGAAAATGCGGATTCGTAAACTTGGTCTAGATGTTACTGCTGACCAAGTGAGATAAGAAACAACAAACTGTGCTGCCATTAATTACATTTCAAATTAAGGACATTTTGATAAATATTAAAATAAAATTATTTTATTTTTGAAAATTTTTAGCTAAAAGCCTTTGGTTTAAAAATGGTAATATAATTTCATATTTAATTAATTACTATTCATATAATTAAGATATCAAGTACCATTACATGAAAAAAAATGTTCCATTTTATTGATTTAGAAATAACACTCATAAAAAAAAAACTCCTTAATAAATTCAATTTGTTTAAATTGAAGTTCTTTCATTTGCAAGAAAAATAAATAATTTTCGAAAAAAGGTAAAACATTATTTCTATGATGGGAGAAATTAGAGTATTTCATAACTTCATTGAAAATCCCTCCAGTAAAGGTTGATGCAGAATATCCATTAAACAATTTGGAACAAATACCCCTAGAGCACTGAGAACTCAATTCTTTTCCCTACATCTAATATGGAATCGTTCTGGTTTATGAATTTGTGTTTATACCTAGCAGTAAAATTCAGTTTTTCAGACATTTTAAGCCTCAAAAAAGATTGTTACATCCAAAAGTCTTATATGCATTTAACTAACAAGTCTCATTTCAATTATAGTATTCAAGACTAAACAAATAGTTTGAATGTAAAAATGAATTGTTTATGTTTTAGGGCACACAAAATAAATAATAAATGTTTTAGTATGCCCTAAAACATAAACAATTCATGTTCTAAAACAAAATAAAATTTTATTTTTTACAAAAAAAATGTATATTTCATGAGTTTTCTTATATATCAATTTAATATTAAATTAACAAATTCTTCCTTTATATATTTAAAATATATTATAATTTAATGTATACTAGCAGACTTGATCTGGTGTTATTATTATTTTAATTTAACCTGCATAATTTTTTTAACAAATTCTGTGTAAAAAAGCATTTTAAAATTCCAAAAAGAAAAAAAAGATTAGAAAGGTTTCAAAAAAAAACCTATCAATATTTATTTTAACTGATTTGTTTCTCTCATACCACCATGTAATCTAAAATTGGAAAGTTTGGTTTGTCAATTTACGGTCATGCATACTAGGGCAAATTAGATCAGGGCCAATTGTTTAAAGTGGATTCTGAATTGCTACAAACATCCATGGCATCAGTGGGATTCATGGCATCTGTGGTAAAGCGTGCCAGAGCACTAGCCACTTGGCCATAATTTGAAATATTACATCCTAACTATTAAAATTATTTCATTTTAATCCAATGTAACTGGCTTTATTAATTCCACTTAACACAATTTTCATATTTAAATTATTTTTAATTAAAAATTATCGTATTAAAAGATAAAAATTATAAACAATTAATATTTTATTCAATTCATTTCTAAAAAGTTAAAAAATGTTTGCCAAATATTCCAATGAACTTTTATTTACAACAGATTTTGTTAAACCACAATCATACGTAAAATTCCTTCACTTTCATTGATTAGAAATAAATTACCAAAAAAGTAAACTCTTCTTTTTTTTTTTTTTTTTTTTTGTTCTTGACACACACCTACATATATTTTAAAAAACAATATTTAAAAGAGCTGCCTTGAATCAAAGCTCATTAATTAATTCAGGTGCAGATAAAAACCAATAGTAATTTTCATTGTTAACTACTTGATGCCATTCGCTTAGAAAATTTAAGATGCCTACTAAAAAGTGAAACAATTTTATTGGACAGTCTTATTAAGCACTTTAAATATTCATCACTCTCTTAATCATTAGAAAGTTGGCATTAAAGATTTTATAGCCTCTAAATTAAATAACTGCACTAAATTAATAAAAAACATAATTATTATTACTTAAATAAACAACTTCAATTATTTTACAATCATTGTTTTTCAACAAAATCAATTGCTGCAAATTTTGTTGCTTTTTCTTAGAAATTATAGAAGGCACAATTAATTTTAAAAAGCAAAAAAAGTTATGGAAATTTTGTCACAAAAACCGATGGATATACTATTTGTGACATGATGAATCAATTGTGCTAAATATCTTGGGTTCCAGAAATATTTTCAGTAAAAATAAACTATATTAATTAATTTTGTTAATCAAATGCAATGCACCATAAGCTAGTTCCCATTGAGAAATTTCCAACAATACCAATTATGTGAAAATCTAATGGTAATTATTAAGAATGTTTTTTTTTTTTTTTTTTGTCAACTGTACATGAAAAGCAGTTTTTACCAAGCATTTCTGTTCCAGAATATTAAGCTCAGAAAGAGTTTTTTACTTCAAGTTAAATATATATTGAAAGCAGTTGTAACTAACTAATGAGTATTTAATTTCTCCTTGAAAAAAAAAAAAAAAAAAAATTGCACATTTAAAAATTAGTCATCAATTTCACTGATTGATTTAATTGACCAAAATTGTAGGTGTATCATCTAATATATCTAGAATAATAAGCAGGCAATATTTATGGTTAAAAAAAATTCTTTTTAAGGTACCTTTACAGAATTTTGAATCAGGATTTATCTATCTACACAAGATCCAAAACAAAGATAAAAACTAAACAGTAACCGAATGCTGAGATTTACTGATTTCTTGTAAAACTAATTTATTAATGTAAATTTACACTGTATTAAATATTAGTATATTACTCAAATAATTAAAACCCGTGGAATTTAAAAAAGAATAAATGATCTTAATAGTTATTTTAATGACTATTTTTTTATTATATAAAATATACACTATACAGTGTGCCACAAAATTGAGTATACACCTTAGAAACTTTTTGCAATTACAAATTAAATATTGCTTTACGATGATTGAATTTTTTACCTTATATACTTTAGTCTATGCTTTATCATACTATACTTATAAAATTGTTACGTTTATTTATTTTTTACGAAAAAAAATAAAAGATCTGAGACGAGAGGAAAAACAACACCACAAAAATATATACACCTTTATTAATTTCCTTTTAACGTACAAATTAATATTTTGTTGCATAACCTTTTGCTTAAATTACAGCTTGTAATCTTCTGGACATAGATTCTACTAATGTTTTAGTGGTTTCAACAGAAATTTTAGCCCATTCTTCTCTCAGAACCTTTTTTGAGAACTTCCTTGCTTGTGATTTCGTGCTCATGTACAGCTTTCTCTAATTGCAACCACAAATTTTCGATGACGTTTAGGTCTGGAGACTGGACTGGAGTGTGTAGTTGCTTCTTGCAATGGTACAGCAAGTATAACTGCACAATCTTCGCTGTATGCTTGGGGTCATTGTCCTGCTGGAATATGAAGCTTGACCCAAGCCCCAACTTACTGGCACTTTTTTTCAAGTTATCATTTAAAATCCCCAAATATACATGTTTGTCCATAATACCATCAATAAAAGCAAGCTCTCCAACTCCTCCAGCCGACATACAACCCCAAACGAGGACAAATCCACCTCCGAACTTGACTGTCTTAATGGTGTTTTTAGGTGCCAGTGCTTTCCCAGCTTCTCTCCATATTTTAAATTGTCCATCGCTTCCGTAAAGATTAAACTTACTTTCATCAGAAAATATTACAAGTGTTCCAGAAATAAATAGGCTTTAAACGATGTTCTTTGGCGAAAATCACTCTCTTTTGTCTATTCACATACTTGATGAGTGGTTTTCATATTGGTGTACGGCCATAAAACCCATATTGGTGAAGGGTACGTCAAATTGTTTCAACTGAGATCTTTTTTTCCCGATTGTAGAGTACATCGATAAAGCTAGTTTAGACGCACTCACCCTCGGATCTTCCTCTTCGCTGTAGTACTCAGTATTTCTTTACGTCCTCTTCCAGGAATATTGGCCACAGATCCAGTTTTTTTATACTTCTGTAGTATTTTTTGGACACAACCATGAGTTACACCAATCAACGAAGCGATTTCTTGAAGAGATTTGCCCTCTTTCGACCATTTTACAACCAATAAACGCTCAGATTCAGTAGTTTCTGTACGAGAGCTCATTTTACGATTTTTAATGAGAAAAAATACTATTTAAAAGCGTTGAAGTGCAATAGCACGTGTTATAAGCAGCAGCTACTCCTGAAACTCTTTAAAGAAAATTTGAAACTAAAAAAAGTGGTGGCATAATTTAAAAATATAAGAAGTGTATACTCAATTTTGTGGCATGGTTCTCTATTTTTTCTTCGAATCGCTTAACTTTTCTCGTAATAAATAAGATAACTATAGAATTGTGTTATTATAGGATGGTAAAGCAGAGGTTAAAGTATCTAGGATAAAAGAATTTATCTATTTAAATCAATATTTAATTTGTAATTGGAAGAAGTCTAAAAATTTTAGACGTGTATACTCAATTTTGTAGCTCACTGTATATTATGGTAATGTCGCAGTTATATATATAACTAGGAAATATTTATTTAAAGAAAATATTTTCAATTTCCATAAACTAACTTTTTTTAATCAAATGGTACTTACGTATTAACGGTACCTTGGCGCCAGCTGCACCAATAAAGAGCACACGTGCCAACCGCAGCTACAGATTTGGCGCCAATCTACACTTAAAATTTTTGTTCCAAATAATAAAATATATATGAAACACTTCATTTAAAATAAAAACGCTTTCAAAATATTTTTATTCCAAATAATAATGATTGACGACACTTAAAAAC
>BPLQ01009387.1:0-14091 GCA_021605075.1 Caerostris darwini
CATTTAAAGTAAGAAATGTAGTGCTAATATATTTTAACTTCATATGTAGTATTCTTGATTTTTTTTTCTCGGTATGTCCTATTCCCTCATTCTTGTTAACATAATCTCTTAACTTTTTTTTTAATAAATAAAAGTGTTTACATTTTTTTTTTTTTTCTCGTAGTATTTTGGAGAAGTTCTTTCTTCATTGGCGCAACAGCGTCATGGCGGCCAATTGGCTTGCTCTCCGGCCTTTGCGACAGCAGACTTCAGTTTCTTATTCCTGGCGGTGGCGTGGATGTTTATGAGTGGTTCGGAATCCACGTTTAACTGTAGGTTCCGATCTAATTAGCCTAAAGTGTGCACAAAATGATCGTAGAGCGATGAGCAAAACCAAATCATTGCCGCAACAGCCCCATGGTGAGCCAAGGCCATCTGCTTATTGGCATATTTCGAGGCAGGAGATGGCTTTTTTACGGGGTAAGATTAGACCCTACGCTCAGCAGCCATATTATACAGGGACCTATGGTTTTAAGTAGATTCCGAACCACTCCAACAATCCATGGCACCGTAGGGACTCGGAACCCGAAACCTGTGACACCGAGTGCCAGTACGCTATTCACTTGGCCATGAGGCGCCAGCGAAGTTACTTTACCGATTTAATATTGTTTATTTTGCGATGTTTTTTGCATTGAAATATTGAATATAACTTATGTATTCCAGTTTAAAGAGCATCGATTAGAATTAAATTTGTTGGTACTTGCGTATTAACCTCTTTCCAGCGATTGATCGCTGTAATTGTCATTGGTGAATATCAACCAAGTTGATAATTTTTGGGAAAATGTTCTTGATAGATGTTCGAAATTTAAATTTTTGAATGTTACCTGGGAACCAGAAAACGTTCATACGAGCCATTATTGATACGCGCGTTAATATGAGCTGTCGTTATTATGGGCAATTAAATATGCGATTAATACGTAATTACCAATTTGTTTTTCCTGCGTAACATCAAATCGCATTATAACTTGAATTCTAAAATGCAAACATGCATTTTAAGGAAATTTGCACGGGCACTTTAAGGGAATTTGCACGGGCACTTTAAATAAATATGCAAATTATATAAAACGGGCCATTTATGTCGATAACGTTCTGATGTTTACATATATTTTCTTAATTTTATTTTCGCCGAATGTTTATAAATTATCTAAAATAGTAAACGCTTTAAGCTACATTTTTATATTTAAGTTCGTTCATTTTAATACACTTTTAATCAAATTTTATGAAATAATACATCATTGGAAAATTGTTAAATTCGAGAAATTCGTTCCCTCCCCTTGCCCTTTGCTGAAAACTGAACTCCCTGGAAATACGAACCTCTGAATTAAAACGTCATCAAGATCATGTGTTAAAACTACAAACACTAACTGCAACTTATATGTGTTAATCATGCAAAATGCTTGAATATCTCGATCCTTTAGTTTATTGATATTTACAAAAGTAGGAGTCTGCCCCAAATTTTTTTTTCGAATTTTACATCGAATTTTTTATATTTTTAATTTTATATAATATGGTGATCTTAAATGGATTTAGAAGAGTTTGTGAATTAAATTCAATGATTTTTATTGAAATCGTATACCTATTAAAAAAAAAATTTGCATAACGAAGTACTTTTTACTTCTTAAAAAGAGTAATATTTGCACTCAAGATATCCTTGTACTCAAAATTTGTTTACAAGAAAATGACGTTTAAAAGTAACGGGTCTTAATTAACTGTTGACTGTTCTTGGTGCAAGAATAGCTTAAGATAAACAAAGAAAAAAAATAAGCATTTTAATCTCATTTATGCTATATTTGTAAGACATTAAATATTATTTGTCCTTAAAAATAGAAATATTCATTGTTGACGCAAGATAAATTTTTTATAAAATGTTGATAAAAGTTTCAGCACTTACTTGGTTTGCTTCTAAAGTAGTCAGTCTTTTTCATTGTATTATTGAAGGATACGATTGAATTGGCTCCTTAATATTTAATTTTAACATTAATTCCCAGAATTTTGGGAAAAATTAAAATTATTTTTTATAAAAGAGTTGGGAGTTGGATTTTTAAACTGACTCCAACACTCTACCTCTGATTATAAATTATGACCTGATGGCCATTTTTGGCTAGCGCTCTGGTCTTTGATTTCACAGGCTTCAGGTTTGAATCCTGGCGGTGGCATGGATGTTTATTAGTTGTTCGAAATCCACGTTAAACTGCATATCCTGGTCTAATTAGCCGAAAGTGTGCAAAAAACGACCGTGGAGTGACAAACGGCCCCGTGGTGGGCTGCTTACTGGCAGATTTCGAGATGGGATATGCTTTCTTTTTACAGGATAGGGATGCGAGCCATACGCCCAACATTCATATTATACCAGGACCTACAATTTAAAGTGGATTCCGAACCACAACATTCATGTCACAGTCGGGACTCGAACCCGAAACCTGTGGCACCGAGCGCCGATAATTTTTTAATTTGTTCACTACAGCCATATTTCACTAAATATGAAGTAGGAAATGTAATTAAGCCTTTGTATTTCAGCCCATAATTAACTATAGAAGCTGCTGATATTATCGGTAACTGCCTTTGAATCATCAGAAAAAGTTTTTTTTCTAAATTTTCTTATTTCCTCTGACGTCTTTATGCTAGGATATGGATTTTTGTTTTGGCACTTCCTAGTCCCGACGGGTCTCATCTCTAGTAGCACTTAGCCACCTTATGGCCATTTGGCTGCCGCTCTTGCCTTTGGTACCACAGGCTTCAGGTTCGAATCCTGGCGGTGGCAAGGATGTTTGTGAGTGGTTCGGAATCCACGTTAAACTGCATATCCTGGTCTAATTAGCCGAAAGTGTGCAGAAAATGACCGTAGAGCGACAAACCAAACCGATTATAAATTCACTTGTCAAACCACGACAATCTTAACTGGTGGAAAAAAACCTTTTAGACTAGTAATTCTCAGTTATCGCCATTGCATTAGTATTTTTAAAACTAGATATTTTTGAAATTTTTTTTATGAAATCTCAATTTATCGCATTATTTAAGTAATTAACTTCTTATTTCTGTAGTAAAAAAAAAAAAAAAAAAAAAAAATACGAACAGTCTCTGATTATAATCAACAAATTTTATTAAAAATAAAGCGCAGTATTAGAAAGCTGTATTTTTACTCTTAAAATATATGGGTGTTGTTTTGAGGAGGTGGGTTTTTTTTTTGTCCTTGATCAGTTTCAATTTTGGATTTTAAAAGTTCTTTCACAAGCTTTTTTTTTATAAAACCTTTGGAATTCTGCAACAATCTAAACATCAATCTTATTTTTAAGATTGATGTTATGCGTTTTGTCCTTAAATTAAATTCTAAATTTAATATTGGCCCAGTCGATTATATTGCAGTTTTTTAATTATATCTTTTAATGGCATAGAAAACTCCAGAATGATCAATATGTGAAAAAAAACTAAATTTATTGTATTTTACTTTTCTGGAGTTTTATATTTTTATATTTGATTACACCAAATAAAAAAAACAAATGTTATATTTTTTATTATATCAGAAAATACATATAAAATATAAATCAGCATAAATTTATTTGAAATATTAAACCGCCGAACAAATTCTATAATACTGTTGTCGTTTGTGCAGCTGGATTGAACCTGGGTATGGTTGGGTTGAGATACTTGAGGCACAGGTTGGAGAACTCGCAGCTTTATTTACAAGCTCACAAACACCACACACGTACAATTACAGACATATTGCATGTCTGTATATCTTCCATGAATCTAAAATTACATGTATCACATTTAAAGACATATAATTTTAGATTCATGGATAGACTCTACTTCCAAGCCAAAAATGAAGATACTGGGGTACGCATTGAATGCTCGAAATATGCTTCCTTTCAGGGTGAGAATCTGTAAACCAACTTATAAGCAGGTTGCGTCTAATATATTTTCTCTCGGGATGAGAGAATGTAAGCTAAATGTTTCTCAACAGAAGCGTGTATTTGCGCTGTACTAAACGTTTCTCAACGGCAGCGCTGGTTGGCTGTGCTCCCTCTCGGGTGAGAGTCTCGAGGCCTAGTGACAATTTCTCCTGAACATTCCACGGTGGCGCTGTTGAGGTACGTAGGAGGAAGCATGGTTACACTATTTTGTATGCAGCTGATTGGGAACCCGTACGTCTTACTGAAAGTAAAATTAATTCCCATAAAATTTCTCTTCAGTTTTATTTCGAAAACATTGTGGGAAATGGTCCTTTTGAAGGAAATTATCTAATTTGTAGCTGTCCTTTACATTGGGGAAAAAAACATTTTAAATGCAGTTCGTTTATAATTCAAAATTGTTGAAATTTCCCTTTTATTAAAATAAAAATTTATACATTTCAAGAGAAAAGTTATCGATTACTCATAAATCTAAACTCGAGTGTTAAATACAGTATTGAATCTACTACTGAACAAGTAATATAAAAAAAAAAAAAAAAATTTTAAAGTCAATTCCTACTTTTTTTTTCGCTATATTGCTGAAAGTCCTTTATAAATAATTTTCATTCATTTTTTTAAATTTATCTGGCTCCAGCTGTTGGTAGATACGTGCAACAAAAATCGAAAAAAAACTAAAATTAATTAATTAAATTTAATTACTGAATTAATATTGGAAAAAACTGCATTAACATCCAGTGTCATCCATTACAAGTTCAAGAAAAATGTATTTGAACTTGAGTGGATGAATAAAAAGTATTTTATTAAGGATTGAAAATTTGAACAAGATATATATAGGGAGAGTGTCAGCTAATAGAAGGAATTGAATAATTACTTCGACATTAATATTCGAACCTATAGCAGCATTCAAAAAATTTCTGAGTCCCTAACTGTACCGTTAAATCATCTTCCTTTCTCCCAACCAATCCGATTCGAAAGACGGGAAAACTGAAATTCCTAAATTGTTGAAACTTTGGTATATTAACTTGGTTTTTAAACTTTGAATTCCATAGTTATTCTAATATTTTTTTTTTTTTTTTTAAATCAGTTTTTTTATTAATTTTTAATTTTAACAGCTATTTTTATTAAGGTTTATAAACATTTATTTAAGGTGTGGAAGTATTTGCGATTTATTTAATCAGTAAATTAATTGTTAATCGTTTATTTTACTCCGAAATTGGTACGGTCATTGCCACAATATTCCAGAATCGTATTACAAGACGATTTTTTGTGACAGACCAGCAAAGATACATTAAATCAGTAGTTTTCAAACTTATTTTTGTCGCGCCTTTTATGAAAAATACTAAGCTCTTGCCTGGAAATCTACCTTTCCAAAAAAATAAAATAAAAATGCTGATATTTTATAGATATATACGAGGGGATTTAACGGTCATGGCACACACTTTGAGAGGTGGTAATGAGGCCGACTAGCAGCCCAGTGGCAGTTTGCACAGTTAGCATGTGCGAGGGCTGAGGTTCGATTCCGCTGGCGGCATTGTTGCCACTACTTTCAGAAACTAAGATTCGATGGTGATTGGGACAATGTGTCTCGTATCGATAGTCAGGCAGTTTTGGGTGTTTCTCCCCTATGACATACAAATAAGGGCAGTTATCCCTAAAAATCCTCCCGGAAGTCACTGTCATCCGTCGGTGGGCTATTCGTGGTGTACAGGAAGTTAGATGTTCCATCCTCATTTTTCTAACTGAGGGTTACATAACCCTAGGTATGGGGGTGAGGTGTGAAGAAAAAGAGTAGTGCCAACAACTACTTTGTTTTAGTTAGTTGATCTAACACTTTCGTTTTTTGTATTGGAATGTATGGTCGGAAGTGATACGTTGAGGAACGAACACTCTCAAATTTCTCGCAGCGACCTGGCACAATGCCCCAAAAATGACTGATACACGTCACGTGACAAATTTAAAGTCCTCTAGCTGGTAATGCAGAAACGTAAACTCTATCCACTTATAAATAAAAATTCTACCATGACCAGAGCTAACAAAATTCTTCTGTATACGGCTATGCTTCGCCCAATTCTCACATACGCTTACCCGGTCTGGTCCTATGCAGCTAAATCTAATTTAAAAACACTTGAAACGTTACAAAACATCACCATCCGCCAAATTATCTCTGCTGAATGGTTCACGTGCAATTCTGATATCTATAAAGCTGTTAACATTCATTCCTTCCTTAAAAGATTTTCTTAAGCACATGTCTGTTAAATTTTTTGACACGCTTGTTAATCATGAAAATACTGCAAACCAGGAGATTGATTCTTACGTTCCCAATAATAATTTAAAACGTCCGCGCAAAATTTTAGTTTATTTTTATTTGTTTATGATTGTTAGATAAAAAATTTTTTTATTATATTATAAATATTTCATAGTTCCAACTGTATTTACCCTGTCATATCGGAGATGGAGCCCCTAGGGGCTAAATAGCTCCAAAAGGAATAAATCAATCAACGCAGAAACGTACCCTAATTTATTCTTATTCTGTGTTTTCGTTAATGAGACTAGATGACTCAACTGTGGACCTCGTTGCTCGACTACCCATTGCGGCTGCAAGCATGAACGAAATGCCTGGTATCTTAGGTGGCGTCCAGACGAGAGACGAGTAGATCTCGCTTGGTAATTGTCACCATCTGACATCAAAAAACAAGCCATTTTTTTCGGCTGTGATTAACAGCTTGTCGAAATTAGCATCAGCAACAATGCTTTTGATATGCGGAAAAAACTGATTGTTGTCCGAGCAGGTACGAGACATGACTCACTCGGAGGGTTCTGTCCACACTTAGACAAACCGGCTTATAATTGGTTCTCGAGACTGACTCGCTGGTTCTCGTACTCTCTCTGTACGCGCGGGCTAATGATCAATTAAGGCTAGCGCTGTGGCCTTTGGTGCTACAGGCTTTAGGTTCAAATCCTGACGGTGGCATGGATGTTTATGAATGGTTCGGAATCCACGTTAAACTGAAGGTCCTCTAATGAGCCTAAAGTGTGCAAAAATTGACCGTAGAGCGACAAACCAAACCTCTGCACACGGTTTTAAGAACTGTTGGCCAATCGCTCCTTCGCTGTACCAAGCATGCGTTACTGTTGGTAGTGGCAATTTCGAATATGTATTGTAAACATTGAATAGAAGAAGCGCTTTGCAATGTTGTGAGTAAACAGTTTCCTTTTCAAGTCTCGTTGAAGCACGTACACAAAAAATGTCACTTCCGACCCTACATTCTTATACGAAAAAAAAATGCATGTTTTAGTAAGTTATACCACCACCCAAAAGTTTGTTCCATGTCAATTGATCAATCCTGTATATCTATCTCAGTTATAAAGCATAACTAATAATCTGACACGTTGAAACTTGAACTTTGAAAATTATTTATTAAAATCAATTTTGGTCAAACATTTTAATTGAACATGGAAAATCTAAGACAATGAAAGTTAATGTGAAAATAAACTGTTGAAAATAATATTTAAAATGATAGCAGATTAGAAGATTAAACCTGATGCGCTACTGTCAAACAGCTAATCATCGACTTTATTTTAGTCGACGGTATTCTTTGAATTAGCTTGACCCGCTATCTACAATCACATTTATTTTTTTCAATTCCTTCTATCAGCTCGCACTCTCCCTATATATGCATTGTTCATATTTTCAATCTTTAATAAAATACTTTTTATGCATCCACTCGAGTTCAAATACATTTCTTTTGAACTTGTAGTGGAGGACACTGGATACTAATACAATTTTTGCAAATATTAATTCAGTAATTAAATTTAATGAATTCATTTTAGTTTTTTTTAGATTTAAATTGCATGTATCTACCCATAGATGGCGCCAGATAAACTTAAAAAAAATGAATGAAAATTATTTATAAAGGACTTTTTGCAATATAAACAAATAAAAGTAGGAATTGACTTAATTTTTTTTTTTTTTTATATTACTTGTTTTGTTCACTACAGCCATATATCGCTAAATATGAAGAAGGAAATGCAAATTAAACTTTTGTATTACAGCCCTTAATTAAACTATAGTTATTTGATGTTACTGCTAAAATTATTGATAAGCTGTCTTTGAATCGTCGATAAAAAAATTTTCTAAATTTTCCAATTTCCTCCTATACGTCTTTAAGTTTGTATGGACTGGGTTTTAGGAACTTCCTTTGGTATCACAGGCTTCAGATTCGAATCCTGGCGGTGGTATGGATGTTTGTGAGTGGTTCGGAATCCACGTTAAACTGTAGGTGCCGGTTTAATTGAGCCAAACTAGAAAGAAAATGACCGTAGAGTGGCAAACCAAACAAATAGTATTATTTATATAAAGCAGTTGACCTAAGGATAATTGCCCAGAATAATAGTAAATTTAACTAATAAAATAACTTATTAAGATAAAAAATAAATATTTATCTTTTTATTATGTTAATAGGGGCTTGATGGCAGAGTGGCTAGCACTCTGGCGCTCGGTACCACAGGTTTCGGGTTCGAGCCCCAGCGGTGCCATAGATGTTTGTAGTGGTTCCACTTTAAACCGTAGTTCCCGGCCAATATGATCGTAGAGCGTTGTGGGAATAGTGTTACTCGCATCCGAAGCATATCTTCAGGCTACACGTGCCCCTCTGGGTAGTGTTAAATGATTAACAGCGGTGCAGCCCTTGCTTATGGCATAAAAACAACTGTTTCTGTATTGCCAGTTGCATTAGAAAAAAAAATTGTTTACATGATAAAAAGATAAACATTGAGAACATTATTACATGCATTAAAATCTGCGGAAAAAAATTACTCTGGTTCGGAGTGGATATGAGACACGATTCATTCAGAGGGTTCTGTTCGCACTGTGACATATCGGTTGTTATAATTGGTTCGCAAAACCGACTCGATAGTTTCCATACTCTTTCCCGAACATCAATAATAATAGATGACTAAATCAAAATTCTATGCCGTCTTTTAATAGCAATATTTTCAAATGTTTTAATTTCCTGGTTTGAAGTGTTTTCGTTGTTTTCTAAAATAATTTTCGGAGATGTTTTTAAGGAAATCTTTGATAGGAGTAATTTAGATAGCGTGCTGGATTTAAGAATTTCTCATGAATTATTTAGCAGATGATTTGCCGACGAGAAGTGTTTTGAAATACTTCGAAGATATTTAAATTAGATTTAGCGGAATATGACCAGATCGAAAAATAAACATTATTATTGGACAAAGAAGATCCGCTTATGAAAGAATTTCGTTATTTCTCCTCGTGATAAAATTTCTATTAATGCGAGAGAAAAAAAATACTGAAGGTCATGAATTTAGATTTTTGTGTTCGTTCTCCAAGTCGGGTATTGCGGCCTGATTAGGGATTGCAATATCGGACCGAAAGTTCAATACCGGTATTCGGTATTTTTTAGATCTTAATATCGGGATACTGGTTTTAATACCGGTAGTAGAAAAAATTTAGAAAAAGAAAGAAAAAACAGATTTTTTTTTTTTTTGTTAATTATTTGCCAGTTTTATTACAGAATGTAAATATCACAAAAAAAATTGTAACTTATAAATTATAAAAGTATATAATGAATCACAAAAAAAGTAAAGGAACATCTTATTTATTTAAATCACAAAAAAGTGTAAATATCACTATTCAGTCTGTGGTACTATTACAAATTTTTGAAATGTGATCTTAATGATAATACAATTGATGCATTATGTTTTTTAAGCCTGGAACGTAATTTTGTGCAAAAATTACCAGCTGTCGAAAACGCTCTTTCAGCATCTACGCTAGTGTTAGCGACGCGCCATATACTTTTTCCAAGTATTTATCTCTAAATCCCTCCTCTTCAAATAATTCTATTTCTCGTCTGATTGTTTTGGATACAGCTGATTTCTATATTGTATTTTGGTTTGTTGAAATTTTTTTAGTTATCGCCAATTCTAATTTTTGTTCAGCAGACAATTCCTTTTCACTATCGACATTAGTGTCATCATAATCTTCGATAACTGCACCGAATTCTTCTGAATATGGATAGGTTTGTGGACAATAGAATAAGAATTTCACAGATAAGAATTCTAAATTTCTAGTAAATACCGAAAAAACGGTATTTAAACTTGTGAATACCGGTATTATAAAATTGTACAAATGGCTCAAAATACCTGTATTCGGTATACCGGTATTGCAATCCCTAGGCCTGATGTCCAATTGGCTAGCGCTCTAGCCTTTGCACCACAGGCTTCAGGTTTGAATCCTGAAGGTGGCATGGATGTTTGAGTGGTTCAGAATCCACTTTAAGCTGTAGGTCCCGGTCTAATTAGCCTAAAGTATGATCGTAGAGCGACACAAAAACGAAATCGGGTATTGATCAACATAGATGCCTAATTAGTGGTGTTTATCCAAAAGTAATACTGTCATTAATTTTTAGTTTTTATGATCAACAGAGAAGAGAACCATGTCATTTTTTTTCAAACATTCAATGCGATTTTACATTTGTATAAACCAATTGTTTTCCTGCTTTCACCACCTTATTATTTTCAATTTCTTCAACGATGATTTTTTGTAGTGAGAAAAAAAAAACTTAAATAAATCGTAATAAAAAAAATTATTATTTTACATTGATAGAAATTCGAGAAGCTCAAAAAAAAAAAAAAAAAAAAAAACCACGTCCATATTTGTGGCCGCTGAGCGCTAATAATAATCTGTAAAAGAAATGATTTCATACAATTGGGGCATAAATGATTCTTCATTATTTTTGGACATAAATTCTTAAAACTAAATATATTTATTATATATGGTTTTATAATTCCCGTGTCACGATGTTTGTTCGGGATGAACTCTGAAATTAACAATCCGATTTTAACTTTTTTTTTCTTAAATGTGTGTTTTGTTCCAACTTGAGTTTTTATACAGATTTTTTTTATTTAAATGCATAATCGACGATTGTCATATTTCGTCATTTGGCGCAACTAAAATTTGCGATTTCTCATCCGATGGATGTAATTTTGAAAGTACATTCAAAATACAAGGTCAGTGTACCATAAGATCGGGTCGTTGATGCCAATACCTAACGAAGAGCCAAAATTTCTCCAAATTTATTGTATGGTCAGTTCTGAAGAACGTGTGACAACTCGATGTCAGTATAATTTTATCGAACAAGCAAGTGCAAAGAGCTATTGTAGAATTGTTGGAAAATCTTTTAGAAAATCATAACCAACTTATTAAATTATTTAACGAATTTATTTATTTTGACGAAAGAACAGATTAACAAGAAATAGTGTTCATCGCGTAGTTCTTAGATAAATGAATGTAATGATTATTAAAAATTAAATTTTGCAAAATAATTATAAAACAGTGTTAAAAATCAACATTATCTGCCTCATTCATTAAATGAATAAAAATTAAACATTTTCTATTCGTTGAAGCTTAATTTGATCTTTTCATCATTCTTTCCAATCACTTCCTTAACAATACCAATTATAGTATCTAATAATTGAACGAAATACAAGAAAACCACAGCAACGCGTGGCCGGGTCTGCTAGTTCATTATATATGATTTTATTTTTATCAAAATATTAACGATATGCTTAAATAATCCAACACTGACTTAAATACTACTTTGCTACTTTCATATTGCTAACGGTATATCGTAAATATCGTTATCAGTGCAGCCAAACCATAAGATTTGCAATTTTCTTGTTGAGAGATTTTCTAGTGAATAATTTACAATCCAATTTTTATTCTTTTTATTAATGATAGTAATTATAAGAATAAAAAAAAAGATGCACAGAAAATTGAAAATAACTGTTTTGATAAAATTGCAATTAAAATAAGAAATGGTATAACTAATACATTTTAACTTCGAATGTAATATTGATTATTCAGTAGGATGTCCTATTCCGTCTTTCTTATTAACGTAGTATTTGTTAACTTTTATTTATAAAAAAATGTGTTGTGGTCTTTAATTTTTTTGTGTGTGGTATTTTGGAGAAGTTCTCTACCTAATTTTTTATTTTTATTTTACGATGTTATTTCCATTGAAATATTCAATAGAATTATGTATTCCAAATAAGACAGCACTAATTAGAATTAATTATGTTGGTACTTGCGTATTGACCTCATGCCAACTAGTGATCGCTGCTATTGTCATTCGCGAATAACAGTCCAGAATAAGAGTAAATTTAACTAATAAAGTAAAAATTAAACATAATTCTTTATTTGAGTTAATTTTATTTATAAACGACTAAATTAAAAATTTTAAATGTCTTTCAATAGCAATATTAGATTCGTATGTTTAATTATTTGGATTGCAGTGTTTTCATGGTTTTCTTAAGGTGTTAAAGTAATTTACGGAAATGTTTTAAGGAATTCTTTGAGAGTAATTAGTAATTTCGATAGCTTGGTGAATTTAAGAATTTCTCATCAACACCACTTAGCAGAAGGGGGTTTCCAGAGAATAAGGTTTTGAAGTGTTTCAATGATATTTAAATTATATTTAGCGGCATATGAGCAGATCGGACATCCATAAGTAATAATTGTGCGAAGAATATCGTCATCAGTGGCGCAATAGCCCCATGGTGCGGCCAAGACTACTGGCATATTTCGAGACAGTTTTCATTTTAAGGAGTAGGGCTATCAGCTCAACGCTTTTATAGTCACCGAGTCGACCGAGATCTACGATTCAAAGTGGATTCCGAGTCACTACAAACACTCATGGCAATACGGAAACTCGAACCCGAAACTTGTCGCATTGAGTGCCAGAGTGCTAGTCACTCGACCATTCAGGACCCTTTTAATGATGTATTATAATTATTTAATTCATATAATTGTCCACATAAGTGGAGATTTATTTTTAAAATTATAATTAACTAAAATTTTAAAATTATGATTAAAAGATTTCTGAAAATAATTTTAAAATTTTAGTTAAGTGGGGATTTTTTTTTAAATTTATGTGGACAAGGGCGTCAAGAGGTTAACACCCCTTTGTTCGTTTCCCTACCATCTAAGGAAACTTTTTCGGTCGTGGGCCAAAAATCGAAGAAAAAAAAGCTTGGCGGGCCAAGATAAATTTTTCTAAAATTGAAAAAAAATATTAACCCTTTAATTATTACTATAATATTTATAATATTATTAACCAATAATATATATACTTTATTTTTGAAATATTTTACGAATAACCCAAAATATACTACTTACCTATAAGCCTACGCTATACTTTTAATAATTTCACCACTATTCACAATGATGCTAAGTGTCCGCAATCTTTCCGTACGCAATCAATAATATTAGAATTCGCGCCAAAAGAAAAAGACGCTGGCAGGAGCTTAAAATGCGCAGTCTGCCACATGTGAGGTCTAATTCACCTATATTGGATTCCCATATGTCTTATTCCCGAGAAAGAGATAACGGTTGATGGCGCCAATCTACAGCTATAACTAATAAAGAACTTCCGCTTTTAACACTTTACCGATTGAAAGCTGTCTGTGCTTGCTATTTCCGTCGATTTATGTTTTGTAGAACAAAAATTGAGAAAGTAAAAAGATCATCAGTCCTTTGAAAAAAAGGGAGAAAAAAAAATATTCAAAATAGAAAAGGAGATGGATATATTATATAAATATATATTTCTTTTAATATGCCTCGGACCGGCAAATTAAAATTCTATCCGCGGGCCGGATAGAACTTTCCGACGTGCCAGATTTGGCCCGCGGGCCGTAGTTTTCCCATCCCTGCTCTAAGCAGCGCTATCGATTTTAAGTTACACAAATAAACTTGTTATGTGTAAGTTTGTGAATCTTGAAATCACACCTGCGACGAAGTGTGATGCCTGAAGCACTTGCACGTGCTTTTTCCAGTGTTCTCAACCTTCGCGGAACAAGTTTTTCACCCTTCAACCTGCCACTTCGATCGAAGGATCGGATTTCGTCCGTTTTGAGAAATTACCAGAACTGCCCAACCTGACTTGCAATGATCTTGAACGCGAGGTCCGTCCAATAACGACTTCCAGTCAAATTCAACATTGAAAAAACGTGGCGTTTACAATTGGTTTCATTTTAGTTTTCGAAACTGGTTAACTACTTTAGTCAAAAATGTGCCTTATGCAAATAATTCGTTTGCTTAATGGAAATAGTTATTTGAACATAT